>JH597776.1:977287-995890 GCA_000173235.2 Hyaloperonospora arabidopsidis Emoy2
CGCTCGACGGAATCCGCTCTTCGGCGGATCATCCTCATCCAGCCACCCCGACATACAACATTCATGCCATCTCCCGCCGACACGAGATCAAAGCCAACCCCATAAACGCTTTCGCCCTTTTCTCTGTATACATACCATACCATCATTGCCACTCTAGCTGTTTCAAGAGCACTGTCGTCGCTGTGAAGCCAGTCGTCAAGCCACTGATCGTCACACCTGCTTCTCCCAGCGCTGTCACACTCGCTGCAATTGCAGGAGCAGCAAGACCTGCTGTCACTGCAAGCAAAACACCGCCAGTCACGGTTGCTGCACCAATTGCCACATGGAGTTTCCATTCCCAACCTTTTGGTTTCGTTGCTTTTTTCTTACCCAGCAGCGTGGCAGTAGCTTCTGCGTACAACGTCTGGCCAATCTTCTCCTCTTCCTGGGCCATGTCTGCCCATTGTAAGTCCATTTCTCGCACGAGTCTCCTCCGTAACGTCCTGGCTCCAGAATCGTAACCCACGCTCTTGATAGTAACCCCCAGCAGCTTCTTGAAGTCGAAAGGAGCGCACGTGGGACTCGTCTAGTGCGTCCCTTGTAGTACGCGGATTGTTCAACTGCTTTCTTGCTTCTGATTGGTGTGTTTGAAGCGCCAGGTCGCCGTTACCTCTATGACAAAGTGTGCGTCTTTTGAGCCAATCGCAGCTGTCTTAACTTGAAATGGGTAAACAAACTTTGGTTTGGGTACTCACGAGCTCCGGGAAATGCCGACCAGTAGCTTCAGATATGTTCAAGACGAAAATTGATCTTTTCGAAGAACGCGGAAACAATGCCTGGCCGCCGTGTAAGTCCACTATGGGTGCACTTTAGAAAGGATCAACTTACCAAGCGCGCGACATGTAATTACTGCGACCATAACATGGTTGGGCTTCTCCCGCGTATGCGCAAACACCTGGCTCAGAAGTGTCCGAGCTGCCCCAGACCGCTTCAAGCGGCCATGTTGACCACTATGATTCGTGAAGAATACACCATAGGTTCGTCTGACTGTAGTTCACTATACCTACCAATTGATAATCACTAAGTTGCCTTTTTCGTTTGCCTACAGCTCGTTCCACCATCTCAGCCAAACCCGCCGTCAGAAAAACACGCCCATCCAACGACCAGCTCCATTTTCAGTCCGTCACGAAATCAGTAGCTCGACCTAAAGTTCCAGCTCAAGTTCAAACTCTAGGTCGAGCTCAGATTCGAGTTCAAGCTCCAGGTCGAGCTCGGATCCTGGATCAAGCTCAAGCTCAAGCTTCAGTGACGTTTGAAGCCGGGCTTGATGGTGGCACTGACTTGGACGGCTTTGTAGCCAGAGCGCTTTTTGAAGCGGGGTTACCCATGGCGACAGTCGAGCACACCAGCTTTGTCAAGCTTTGCAAGCGGCTCAAGCCAACCTACACGTTACCCACTGCGCTCGCTCTCTCGACCCCACTGCTCGATCGTGAGTATACAAAAGTGCAGTCAAATGCACGAACGCAAGCTGTAGAAGCGGTACTGGCCCTCGGACTCGAGTCGCACCCACAGTTGCCAAGAAAGCACTTTTTTGTGACCTGCTCGCAGCCTGTTGCACCAAACCCGACGTGTTTCAACGTCTATAACGTGGCAAAAAGCACAGGAATAAAGCGCGAAATTGGTGCTTCGAACGTGCTCGTGGACGAGATCGAGGATGTTCTGATGCACTGGGGAACGACGAGACTTTCTGTCGTTGTGATGGATACTACTGAGAGCATGATACAAGCAGCACGGAGGCTACAGCACAAGTACCCGACGATCACATTCTTACCAAGCTGTGCTCATACAATGACGGCCATGATGACTGAAGTTCTGGCGTTGCCTGGTATCACCAGGACGCTCACCACGTGCAGCGACCTGGTACGGGATAACCTTGGATGCAGTGCTATGGCGCGTGTCTTGGAGCTGAATCAGGTCCGGGATCTGGCTGGAGCATTGAGTGATCCATGTGATGTAAGTTCAAGTGGGTTGCTTGAATGCCTGTTTACCGTGGAGCGCCATCGCGATGCAGTGGACGCATTTGTCGCTGGTGAAACGAGCATGTGTAATATGGATGTGTCGATTAAGGAGTGGGTGGCTAGCCTCAGTTTCTGGGAACAAGTGTCGACGCTTACTGAAGTACTGGAGCCTTTTCGCGAGATCATGAAGCTGTTCGAGTCGGATTCTCTACTTTTGTCGACGTTCTATCACCAATTTACACAGCTGTGGGGACACGTACGTGTCGACAGGTACGGGAGTCTTGCGACAAAGGTTCGGTGTATTATGTCAGAGTACTGGCAAAAAATGCAGCACCCAGCGATGTATACAGCTTACCTTCTGGATCCGCGGTTTCCGCCATCAAGTCTATCAGGAGAAGCCACCAGCGAGGCGCTTGCGTACATCAAGCGAACATCCAAAGCCGAGGTCTACAAAACAATTGTGGACGAGTTGACTCGCTTTACAGCTCGGGTTGGCCTCTTTGCCGATGATGCTGTCTGGGAATCCGCGCAACAATGCAGTCCGCTGCACTGGTGGAAAGGTTTCATCGGTGGGTCCTGTCCGAATCTGCAAGCGGTAGCACTGCGCACGCTGGGGTGTCCTGTGACCTCTGGTCTTTTTGGTAAAAGACGCAAGACGTTTGAGAAGATCCTAACGATGAACGCGAAGTACATGACCGAGGAGCAGGCAATCAAGGCGGCAGTCGTATACGTGAACGCGAACCTGGTGTCACACGGTGAAGATGGTATACCCAGCGACACTCGCTCAGAAAAGGTATCCTAGCGCTCCTGACCGTCCAGACGAATGCTAAATCAACACAAGGCAATCGTTCGTCGCTAAGTCCTCGTACCATGTCTATTATGTTATTGCTATTGCAGCGATCGCATCCACAGAAAACCGCTTGTAGCCCACAGCCGCGCTGCAGGTTCATTGTACCCCTCACTCAGCACCTGCATCCTTCCGCACGGGTGACTTGAAGCATGCTGTAACCAACCTCTCTGCTCGAAGAACACGCACATCACGAACCAACACTGCACACCTCGACTCGGGCATCCAGCAAATCCATGTTTATAAAAAGATATCCAAAAATGCAGAGAACACAACGACAACCGAGGGCATCCGCGCCTTTGCCGTCTTCAAAGCATGAGTCGCAGTATTTCTCCACCCGTCGACCAGTCGTTTCAATACTTTCGTTCAAACTCACACCAGCGACCCAACCGGCAGACCAAGGAACACAGCCGACTGTTGTGTTCCACACACTCGGGAAGAGGAGGACTTGCTGCACAAACCACCTCCACAGCACCGCGAGAGATGCCATGCGGCCATCACACGGCCTGACACCTCTTTGCCAAACCAAACACGCAGCACCACCCGCTCCGCAACTTTGGCATTGCGTCTACTTGCTCTCACTGGTGCTCGCCGGCTCAGCCGCCGTCGCTTTCTCCGGAGCAGCAGGCGGGTCAGCCTTTACTACGTCCAGAAAATTGCGCCCTCCCCATGCACCAGTCTTCGGCAAAGACTCATCCACCGCCGGGGCTGCAGCAGCTTTAGGCGCATTCTCAGCAGTCTTGGCTGCACTCTTGGCCGACTTCGTTTCTTCCTTAACGGCAGCTTTTTTCGAGTTGGTCTTTGAGACGGGCGGGTTCTTCTTCGAGTCAACGGCTGGGGCGGGAGCTCCTGGGGTGCCATTAATGACAGCTGCAGCGTAGCCGACAATCTTTGCAGGCACTACAGTCGCTTTTGCTGAAGAAGGCGGAGCAGATATTGGCTTCAAGGAATGAACAGCGCCAGTGGATGCAGGTGCACTCTCCACTTTTTGTTTGCGCTGCTCGCGGGCATCCTTGGTGTAATCTTCACCATACATCATACTCTCGTAATCAATAGATCCAATAGAGTCACTACGAATCGGCCGTCCTTGACGCATAGCATCACGAGCCTGCTCAATACTGTACGTGCGCTGGTTGCGCAGCAAGTCTGGGTGTGCTTCAGCGGTCAGAGCAGCCGGGTGTGCTGCATATTCCATCTCGCCTTCCGGCAGCATGCAATCCTTCTCGTCCATGTTCTTCACGATTTCCATGATGTCTTCGTGAGCGTACTTGTACGTGATCACTTTCGACGCTTCATCCTTCTCTAAAGCCGTGGGTAGCGGAGGGAAGTTCGCCACGTTCATAATTGGCTGACGTTCGGACGGGGTAGCAGGCGCGGGCTTCTTGCTGTCGCTACTATCGTTCGTTTGCTGATGAACCGCCGCCTTCACACGATTGTCCTTGTTCTTCCGAGGACCTCCAGCCCTCCGCTGCTCAAAACTACCGCTTTTCGCGCGACCCTCTTTCTGGTGATACATGCCAGGTCCATTGGACCGGTTCTGTCGGCCAGATCCACGACCAGCCGCAGCGCCGCCACGCTGGAAGTTACCAGCATATCGTTCCTTCTCAGTACCATTACTGCTATAGTTCGGACCTGCACGCGGGTCTAATGCATTGTATTGGACGCCATAATTGTCGTAGAAGCCCATGCTGGGCGAGGCGTAGTAGCCACGACCACCATACGGCGTACTCACACCGGGAGCAATGACGTTTTCCGCCGGTTGTGTGGGAAAGAACGACTTGAGCATATTCTCTGATTTAAGACGAGCCTTGATTGCAGCGCCTTTGAACGTCTTGCTGCGTAGAGCAAGCAGCGTGTTCACCGCTTCGGCTTCCGTATTCATCGTCACGAACCACGTATCGCCAACGTCGCTTCGTACACTGGCAACCTCTCCACAGTCATGAAAAATGGCTTCCACTTCTTCCGGCTTCGTCGACGACGGGATCTCGCGCAAAATAATGGTCGTGCGCTCCGACTTGATGTTGGGTCGGATGGCGTCCTTCGACGAGTTGAGCGAGCAGACTGTCGAGTTTTCGACGGCCTCCACCAGCAGCGCCGTGTTGCTCGTGAGCTGCTTGATCTTGGAGAAATTAATGATAATATCCACCGGCACGTACCTATCGTGCACCACCACCACAACAACCTTCATCAGTATAAAACCTCTAGAACCATCAAAAAGACATAATAAAATACAAAACACCCACGTCTGCGAGTTCATGTGGGAGACAAGGTACGCGTCATTGGCCAAATTGGCACGGGAGAAGTAGAACTCCACTTGGCGCTTAATAGCGTCCTTCAGTGCTGTCCCTTCTGCATTAAAAATAGAGCACGTTGCAATCGAGTCAGTCCAATTGAGTCCAGAATCTATACAGCCAAGTGTGCCCTTTTATTGCAACAACAGCACGCACCAAGAGCCTTTGTCTGCTTGGAAGCACTCATTTCGAGGTCTGTCTGATGCTGCGCTGTGATTTGCCCACGTCTACGAGGCCTGTCTGGACGCGGTGCTCGAGTCGCAATTGTTTCGCTTTCACGCGTGTAGGGGCTGCTGGGTAGAGCAGTGACAGCGGCACCGGCAGCAGCAGCCGCAAGTCAGAGTCAGAATATGGAATGGATGGCGCCGACGGGTTGACGGGTAGTGTACGTCTACCACACGAAATACGCGATTTCACAGGTCCCACGCCGGTGATTGATGTTTACTGACACATATGTTTACATGTTGACTAGTAAGTATACGTGTATATTTATATCATGACATATGCGCCAAGATGTCCACCATCGCAGAGGCAAGCGCGACCTGGTCCTCGAAACAAACACTTCGGAACACGGGGACGTGCACAAACAGGATGAAGTGCTGCAGCTCGCAAAAACAAGCATAACAACAATGATAAGTAGGATGCTGCCATTGCAACTGTCGAAAAAAAGGAGCTGTAGGAACGTACATCCAAGTGGTGTTTGACCGTCTGCCGGTTGGCCCACACGAGCGACCGGTAGTAGACGTAGTTGCAAACGTAGCGCCCCGGATCCGTCGAAATAGCCACTCGCGCGTCCACGTCCTGTAGAATCACCAACATCTCATCCAGACATACTTTGGTCGTCATGTTGGCTGGCTCACCCTCGTGGATCACTTCGTTCTTGGCGACGTGGCCGCGCTCGTCCGGGATCCGAAAGTCCGCCACGTTGTAGCCCACTTGCTCCAGCAAGAGGGTGCATGCGGTGGCACTTACACCAAAGTGCAGGAAGACACAGGGCCGCCCCCGCTCCTGCCAATCGCCATCACCATCAATAATAACAGGTTAAGAGGCAGGATTCAACGAGACTTGACCCCGTACAATAGCTCTCTGCTCTCGTTTGCTTGTGTACCTCTACTCTTGCGTAAATGTCCGCGAGCGTCTGCTTACAGCCTGCCATACACGGCACAATATCATAAGAAACTATCAACGAGCATAATTATACACTCAAACAAGTGACGGATATACCTGCTGCAGAGACTTCGAGAACGTGCGTCTCGGTCACTTTCGGGTGCCCGCCGAGCTTTTCCGCCAATAAAGTCGTCGGGTTTTCCAACATATCGCCGAACTTGCCGAATCCAGTGACGTACACGTCCCTCTGTTTCAGCGACGGCGCTGCCACGGCGGTAGTCGTGTCTCCCATGACGTCGTGCTGAGATTTAGAATGTTGGAGGATGCCTGGTATAGATTAACCAAGTCGAGAAAAAGCTAGGTCAACTGATATTGGAGCTATCGAGTGAAGGCTCGATACGGGACATCCAAAGAAACTTGGACCGAATACAGCACCGTCAAAAGCAGATCGTTACTTCAGATGCGGGTCTTACTTAACATGCTCATCGATGGGTCTAGTTGTTGGACAACTACTTTCATGGCTTTTTTGAACGCCAGTAGTCGCCATATGTCTCGAAACGCAGTCAAACGAGACACCACTAACGAACAAGTTCTTGCCACCGGCTGCTATTGGACGTCCACTACTGGACATTACAAACGGAAGCTTGCGGAGTGCGTTCGTTACACTTCATTGGAGCCAAAAGCACCCATAAAAGGTCATTGCTTGTTGACCATTTCGTGTTCCGTGGACCGCCACGTCGTGCATATGATTGTCCACACCGGGTTAAAATAGTCTGGCGTTGTTGTTGAAGGAAGAATGGTAGCGTTAAGACAGTGGATCTACTAGCGCTTATTCTGTTGGAGACGAGTCGACAAGCAGGTAACAGTTTTATCAAGCTTAATGAATGTGTTCACAAACCACAGAAAGACTATAGGCGCTGTCTGTTGCTTCAGAGAGTCATTTGCTCTCATTTTCGTGTCATTAGTAGGGCAGGCCACAACGCGAGTGTAGCAACTTACGCGAAAGATGATTTCATGGCTTTGTGGTTTAGACGCGAGAGTATTGCTATTATCAAGTGTCGGCATCGTGGCCATGTTATTGGAAACGCCTGCTGTCCGATCATTCGTTTGCTATTCGAATTCGAAGCTTGGCTTTGTTTGGAATGGATCTAGTGTTATCGCGTCGACTACCCAAAAAGTCCCAAAGAATAGACATACACCTGCGTTGCTAGAACGGTGTTCCAATAAGGTTATGCATCTTGATGGAAAGCCACGCCAGTCATGATAGAATTCTGTTCGCATGTGTGCTGATGATTCCTATCACTAACCCATCAGAAACACGATATTGCCGGGTGAACGATCCAGATAAATTGCCATCGACTCAGTAGCGAAGCAAAGTCCACCGTATTTAATAGCTTGCCTTTGCTTACCAATGTCAAGCTCGAGCTCAAAGACTGTACACCTATGTCGACTTCTATACACATCAAATGCCTGGTGCGGATTCAGAGACTGCATCGATAAAAGTCTCTAGATTGACTGCTACGATAAACGCAACAACAAATTGCAGGTTATCGTTTCAAAAAGACTCATTCGAGCACGATCGTCCCTCACAAAATGCAACATCGATATAAAAAGCTAGGCACACACCGACTTCGAATCGAATACGGTGATCTATATCCAGCTCGTTGACACTCCCAAGGTTCAAACGGCTGTAGCAAGTACAATCGGGATCGCCATCTCGACACTACCATGTCTAAATCCTTTATTTGCGGTGCTATAATCAGATGTGGGAATCTTACGTCTGTCATTGAGTGCGTGCAATTAGAATTTTGAGTACACGACAATAACAAGACAGTAGTCGCCTACTCAAAGCAAATACGACGCCCTACACGCTCAAAACGTCAAGTTTCATTTATTAAGCGTTAGAGCTACAATCCCACAACATGTGCGAGTCAGCACAATCCAAAGGATACCTGACGATAAGAAGCAAGGCAGTACACCAACATAAGCTGTCACATGTGCACAGATGCCACCGTGACTCTGTCCACAATATGCAAACAGGAGCCTCAATCAATGGCTCAGCCATCTCCATCCCAGACCACCCTTCCTGGTCTGCACTTTATGGAGTTACCGTCCTGCGTAGCTTAGCAACAACTGGCGCGACGTAGCCCGAGAGACCCAACGTCGCTGGATACAGTGCGGAGCTGAGCACAACAGCAGCAGCATATGCGCCAAGCGTCGAGCCTACTTCTTGCACACCAAATGAGGCAAGAATCGGCATCAAGTCCACGCCCTGCTTGATCAGGGCGTAGAAAGCGCAGACCACGCCAACACCAGCCAGACGAGAGCCCATCATGTACGCCGCCCCATAATTGTCAATCACCTCCTTTGCCGTCCCCATAGCTTTGGCCATAATGCCAGAGCCTGAAAAAGCCGATGACGCAGACGCACTCGCTCGACTACAGCAAGTTGTGAAACACACAAAACACACGGTAACAATACACACGGTCAGTTATTGGACCCCCTACTCAGTATACAAATAAAAGAGACCCCAACAATACAACTACTACTACTACTACTACACACGCTGGTAGAGCCCCTGTCAGGTCTGAAAGCCGCACGCGTGAAAGTGCTGGAAAGATCTTGGCCACGCCAGCAGCGACAACCAAATCCAGCGGCAGCCGGAAGCGACGGAACGGGCGACTGGCTGCGAACGCCAGTGCGAATTCCGGGGACACGTCGATCCCAGCGACCGAGAGCACGCCGTACGTGGCTCCGATACTGCCAATGTCGGACGCAAAGAGCACGGCGATGGTCTCGCCCGGGTGTTTCTGGATCGAGTCATTGAGTTTGGCCACAACGCGGTCCACAATCGGGACTTGGGGCGTTTTTGGCGTGTGCTGGTCGTGGTTTCTCTCGGGTCGAGAGCTACCGACCGAGTAGCGGACAGCGAATATGGTGTTGCTACTGCCTCCCACACGAAAAAATGCAGGCTGCAATCGTCTCGTGTACGGGAGAGAGAGACTGTTGATGCTGCAGCGCATGCGGAGCGACAGCAACGAGGTCGCGGACATGGCAGGCAACGGATGATGGGTTGTGAGTGGTACAGTGTACCACTCACAGGTTTCCCCTCCCCTTTTTTGAACAGTCAGAGTGAATGTCAGACGGCAGCGCGCGCGCACTTCCAAGTGCAAGAGGCAACGGCGGCAGAGACGCGCCCGCCGAGTCGCGTCGCGAGCTGCTCCCTTCTAGAGGTGTCCACAGTCGCTCGCATCGAGGCCACGGTACCGAGAGCAGTCGTGCAAATGTCTCAAGCGCGACATTGTTTCCGAATGACGTTGTAGCCAAGTATCAGGTGACGAAAGTGTCGTGGAGGGGCAAGTACGAGCGCATCTTGGCGATCGCGCCCACGTGTTTCTGTACGATGGACCCGAAAGACTGTGAAGTTACCAATACGTGGCCGCTCTCGGCGCTACTGACTGTTCGTCTCGACGCTTTGGACGTCCAGAGCTTTGCGCTGGTCCTACGAGGTGCAAAAAAGGACGAGCAACTGAAGTTACGCTGTCGCTTTCGGTCGAAACTGCTGTCGGATCTGTATCAAGTTAAGGAACAGTATCAGTTGCTAGATGTGCGGCCTGACACGGGCTTTAAGTGCACCAAGTGGTTGCGGAATGGCACCACGCTGAGCTGTGAGTTACGTGTCGGATCGAGTGGCGTCACTGTCTTGCACTCCGACGTCGTGCAGTCGACGTACTTGTACACGGAGATGGAGCACTTGACACTGCTTACAGACCCGGAGGACGGGCTCGCTATTGGGTATACGGGACGCAGTAGGTTGTTCTTTAGTCCTGCGAGGAGACAGCTGTACCATTGCATCCAGACAGCCGCTCAAGCTATTGGTTGTGGGATTCAGACGAAAGAGAAAGCGACGGCAGAGCAGATTCAGGAAGAAAGAGCGGGTTACGGGCTAAATCACGGAAGACCGTGTGTGCAGTTTCACGTGATGAAACGATCACCAAAGCACAGCAATCTACGTGCACGCATTCTGTCTCTGCACGAGATGGTTTTTCTCGAGCTGGATCAGAAGGGAAAGGTTGTTGCATGCTATAACTACTCGGATGTTTACGTTCTCGTGCGAGATGCAACGAGTGCAGAGCAATTCGAAATTCATTTTCGCAACGACCAGGTGCGGACTTACGTGGCAAAAGACCGGGATGATGTCTTGAGTGCCTTCTATGACATTTGCGTAACTTGTGAAGAGAGCCCCGAGTTGGTCATTACCAGTGTGGGAAATCAGCGCGGCCTGCGTCTCCTACCTGCTTCTGCTGTGGAAGATATGACCGAGTCGTTGTCATTTTTTAATGACTCTTCAATTGGAAGCTGGTACCTTCAGCGCTTTGGATCAGTGAAGAAGCTCGGGAACTCACTGAAAGTTGGCGACAGAAGGTACGTATCTTCTTATTGTGCAAGTCTTATGGCCCGTGTCGTTTAATGCTCGCTTGATGTTTAGTTTTGTTGATATTGTAGCTGAATTCAATGCAAACGTTCCTCCAAGCGGTATTCCGTATAATACAAAGAACGTGGTCATCAGCGATGCTTTGAGGCCAATGTGTGCTCAACTATATCGTGCTGCAAAGATGAAGCCCGTTCCGGAACGCTCTGCTACGATTTTACTTCAGGCACTGTTCCACATCGCATCGTCTTACTACGGCTTTCGTGAAGTTGGTCGAGCCGACCGGATTTCGGAAACGATCACGAATTTGTTAATCAGTGGCGGAGAGTTTGTTATACTTTGGACAACGCTTCTATTGAGACGAATGATGACACATAGTTCCGTGCCGTCGGCTAGTAAGTTTTGCAGAACCAACGTTTTTGGTTACGATTGTCTACTGAACGAGTGTTTCGTTTATTAGACTTCGATCCGTCCTTGTTGGGAGATTGTGAGGAGATAGAAACGTATAACAGGAAGGTCTTTCTTGCGAACCCGAACCTGGCGCAGTCTCTCATCGATAGTCTGGAATGTATCAATGCAGACTCGAGCAGTGAGAACACATATCTCAGGTCAAAACTTGGCCCCCTTGCAATGATGGGGTTGCTTCAGGCACTTGAGGTCTGTCTTTGCTCGCGAGCTTGTACAACTGGCTCAGCCGAGTTTGCCTTCTTGGTGAAGGGAGTGGCAAAATGTTACAACACACTGCTAAAGGAGCTTTGCCAGTCTCGCTGTGCAACTACCGTCGAGGCGTGTACGTATCTACTGACCTTGGCAACTTTTTGCGTGTTTTCGAACAATTGGTGACGAATATTCATGTCGTTGCTGTTGCTGCCTTTAGGTACTATGCTGCTGAAGACTACGCTCGAAGAATGCGGGCCTGATGAATCGTCGGGCATTCGGAGTAAAGCGCTGACAGAAGGTATGGTGCTGGAGCATTTTTACCAGGCACTGTTTGACCAGTCGTTTGACCAGAGGTGTGTAAGTCGATACATGGTGTCCATATTAATGAGCCATCACGCTGCATCAGAGCAGCTCCTGTCACGGATGATACCTTCGGGTCTTTTTCGGTTGTTAAAGGAAGCTCCTGATACACTGGATCAGGTAGTGGACTACGACCGACTTGAACGCGAAGCCATGGAGGCAGAACGGCAAGGACGCTTGCCGGTGTACCATTGTGATAGCTGCGTGTCTCCCACGGGCGGTTCGACGTGCCAGAATGGATCGAATGATTGGCTCTCTGTTGGCGAGGTGAGCACTGTTGCAGACTCAGACGCTCGCGAAGAGATGATTTCGCCAAAGACCGCGTCCGTTGATGACCAAAACAGTGCACATCAAGGGATGCTTTTGTCGTCCACGATAGGCTCACCAGTACCGAAGGCTCGCGCATCGCCGCCAGTCGAGCAAATACTAATAAGAGAGGTTCGTGATAACGAAAGACCAATAGAAGTTGGGCTATCGAAGGTGCGGACGTTGCGCAAGCTGAAAAGTTCTGTCGACAATACAGGCCTTCGATCTGCAATGAAAACAAGGGATGAGTCCACATCACGTAGCTCCGGTTTCCATGGCCCAGCACTTCGACCACGAAAGAGAGATGTTGCATTGAGCTTCTTAGACACTTTGAGTGGCAAGAGAGTACCCTCTTTTAATGGGCTCAAACCTGTGAAGGAGAAGCATTTTGCAGTGTCGCGCTCTGCGTGCGCACTGGATAATTTCCGCCTCCTCTTCCATATGATGAGTCTTAATCATGAGACCGTCGACATAATCTGGAACTCGAAAACTCGCGAGGCGCTTCAGAAATCTCTTTACGCCGCAATCCAAACCTTCACTCGATTCCGGCATACTGTCGGGGGCGTGAAGGCCCGATGGAATTATGAAGATTTTAGCGTGTCGTACCCAAGCTTAGCTCACGAGGTCGTGGTCGCTGGGTGCTACATCAGAATTTTGGCCAACTTAACTGAAAAAATGTCATTTTCCAAGACAGCTGCGAACGAAGACGGATTCACCACGTTGACCCTGGAACAGACCTGTGTAAGAGAACCCGCGGTAGTCCTAGTTGCGCTTTATGTACGCATGCTACGAGAAAGAGTTCTTGCTGAGTACCGGAACGACTTGGACACATCAATCCTTTGCATCAAGAGTATGGGAGTTGTGGCTGCTGCTCATGCTGGATATGCAAATGCCATGGGCTCTGAGGAAGCTGAGTATTTATGGACGGTGATGAGTGAGACAGTGCACGCTTCGGTTCTGGAGAGCATCCTCCACACGATGCGCGCGTTGTGCCAACACCCCGAAAATGCGCGACAAGTGTTACGCAACAATCGCAACTTGGGAATGACATTTCAGCTTCTCCACTCGGTGCACGCAACTGATCGTGGTACTGCCAACATTGTTGAGCCCAGGAGACTTTGGGTTCTCGAAACTGATGGAGGTGAAGTGCTTGGATCTTTTAGTGTAAATGAGCTTAAGCAAAAACGAGACGAAGGTTATGATCTGAACTCGTATTGGGTAAAACGCCAGGACGAACCATCATGCGAGGCATTGATCACAAGGGCAAAAGTCATGGAGATCGCTCAGTTGCGTTGGGAGGTGGGTATATCTGGGGAACTACATCCGTTGCAGATGGCACACGACGCGATCAGCATCTTACTTTCCATAGCGCGCTGCAACTCGTTGCATTGCGACAACAATTATCACTGCAGTGACTCAATGTCGCCCATATTTCCTCGGCCTCTAGGACAGACGATGCTGTGGAAATTCGTCAGGAAAATTATTCCTGTTTTGGTTCGCAGTAATCATCTGCAACTTTGGGAGAAAGCGGCATCACTTCTGGAGTTCTTGTATTCCGATTGCCAACGAATTATTGAGATCGAAGAAGACACTACAAATCGTGGATCCCTATTTTCCTGGGGTTTGTTCTATTTGGCATTCACGGTCGAAGCATCCGATTTTAGTGCCATGGCAGGTCTATTGAAAGCTACTCATCTCCGTCAGAATGGATTTAATGGAACCAGTGCATTAAACGGTATTTTGCCTCAGGGCATGATCAATTTGCTGGAGGACTCTACCTCGTCTGAGTTTACGAACGTCTTCTGTGAGGGTCAACAGTCTCCTCAAGTCATTTGGACTGCTGATATGCGAAAGCACTTGCGGACCGTGTGTCGAACCCACTTGCAAGACTATGCTGATACATTGAAAGAAGACGCATCTCGTGAGTGGCGCTTTTGTGCCATGGCGCCGGCCGTGTTTCAAGAGCTCTCCAACGAATTATTGTGTGGTGGGCTTTACTTGGGTCAATTTTGTGAGATAGAGACTTACACTGTCTCGGACCCTTTAGATTTTACTGACCAGCTGATGAAGGAGTGGCGAGCTGAAGCAAGCCGACCAGAAATTGCCATTACTCTTGCCCAAGCACAGCAAACTCTAGGTGCTACCGACGTCAAAAATTGTGACGCCACTCTTCGCGCTGGCTTTAAGAAGAAGACTAGAGCCTTGAAAGAGTCGGACAATGGTTATGCCGAGAGGTATACACGATAAGTGCATTAGCTGTCAATTGAGTTACTGGACTAACAAATGTGTGCATGACAGGCTAGATCAACTCCGGGAGGCATACCGAGTTCTCACATGTCCACGGCTGACTTTACTGTCTGCCGGACACGATCCTTGTAATTTACAGCTGCTGCTGCATTCCTTAGTCATTATGTGCAAGTGCTATCCCGAGTGTCTGGTCGACTACGAGTTCGACGCTTACGACCTCCTGCTTCCTCTCTTGGCTTCTCATTGCTCCGCAGATGGGGTCCCCCCAATCGGCACAACCGAGGGTCAGACGCTGAAGATTTCAGTTTGTGCAGCGGAGCTTATCTTCAACACATGCGCAATATCAGCTATCAATTGGGAGCTACTCCTGAAGCACTCAGAACTGAGTACTTTAGAGAAAGTGGTGAACTTTTGCGTTGATTCAGTTGTCGGTTGCGAGACTGCAGTGAACCCTGAGTTGATGAAGGTGTGTCTGCTTGTATTCCGAACTATCACTGGTCTATTGGCCTTTCCTCGAGGTCGAGGCTGGATCGCGGAGTCATCGACGTTGCTGGTGGATATGGTTCGCATACTTTGGGTATGGAATCACGCCGGACAGAAATCGTATATGCTAGCAAAGCTCACACAGCAAGTTCTCGAAGGTACGATGTGGTGTCGTCTTAGATTGTGTTGCATGTCGTACAGGCTTTAACGATGTAAACTGTTTTGAAATCCAGGCATTTCAAGGATGACTGAGTTGGAGAAAAATCAGACACGTCTGGTTCAGTATGGGATATTGTGGCAACTTTTTAAACTCTTCTCGACGTATGACATAGAGCTCGACGATGCTATTGTTCATGCTCGATTGCAAGAAAGCTTTCTTTATGAGGAAGAAGGCTTTACAGCTGTGGCGTTAGAAGTTCAGAATATGCTAGCCGTCATGTCCGTTCGTGCTCTGTGTAGACTCGGGGGTCTGTTTGCTGAAGACAAGGGGCTGCAAACTCCGCTTAACCCTCTCGTTAAGCGCGCTGCAGACGCGCTGATGACTCCGAATTTGTCGCAGCTGCTGCTACTTAGCAGCCATCACGAGTTTTTGAAGATCTTCCACGGAGAATGTGAATCGTACACACTATTTTGGAATCGTGACATGCGCCAAGAGCAAATGAACTTCGTGTCGCCAAGGGCCATTCTCGAGCCCCGTGTTTGTACAGACGAAAATTGCGTCGAGGCTATTGAGTTCCGATTTGTGTATTTGGCAGACTTGCTGTATGTAGGTGGCATGTACGTCAAAATGCTCATTGGAAGCATGCAAGTCATCGAGAAAAGTTTGGTTCCGGTGCTTCTAGATGATTTGGGTCTCACGGCGACATTTTTTGAGGAATTGTTTTCTTTTGTTGATAATGGAGAGCTTACTTGCCCGCAGATTGTAACTGAGGAAGGGGCCGTACTAAACCTTCCACCATATGCTGGTTGGAGCATCGACGAAGAGCGGCGAACAGCGACGGATCGCGTTACTGCCCTGAAATGCTTGTCAGTCACAGCTTCCGTAGCCCCGGTGCTAGTAGAGAAAAGTTTGATAGCAAACAACACTGCAATGAAGATGTTGATGCGACTTCTGTTTCCACCGGACAACGAAGTCCACCAAAGCGAAGACGCAAAGAAATGTCTCACACCGAACCCGCTGCTGTATGTCCCATGCCGGCTGCACTGTATGGCGACACTACAGGTGTTGTCGACACTGCTAGATTTCGGAACAGTCTCTTTAGAGTTTGGCATATGCCACATTCTTATCGAATTGGTGCATGTTTGCCAAGACGTTGGTCCAGAGGCACTCGGGATCATCCGCAATCTTTGCGCCAATGGAGCAGGAGCGAAGTGTGCGAGAAAAATTCTTCAATCGGGCATTTATTTAGAGTTTATCGGCTGGTTGTTGCTTGTGAGGGAAACCATCGTCGATGAAGACTTCGATGCTGCTGAGCGATTGCGCATCCCGTCGGCAATGATTCTGTCGGAAATGGCCAAGGATGGAGCACCACTGAATATCGAATCAAGGCACGCACTGTGCCGCTTTTTTCCTCCTGCAATCGTTCAAGTAATAGCTTCAAGCCCAGAAATGATTGTGGAGTATATTCTGGTGCGCAGTGTGAAGCTGACGCTGTTCATATCGTATGCTCATCCGTTTGTGCTGTTGTTATGGTGTAGGCTGACCATATGACACCAGAGCTTGTGTGGAACATTGATTTCCGCAACCACCAACGGAACAGTATCGGTGATTTCTTCGATATCTACTTCTCATCAATATCGACCACCCAAACGGGCGATGGTGAGTTCTTGTCGGTGGTCGACTCGTTCGAGATCGATTACAGCTCGGTTTACCCGGCTCTTATGGCTGGCAACGTGTATCTCACGTTGTTCATGGAAGACCCAACATTCAGCTTGTACGATCCTTTGTACGTACTATATGCTTGCCAGTGGATGTACTTGCCCTGTATTGTTGTGTGATGACGCTGACGCTACTCCGTGGCGTCTAGGTATTTTATGACGTGCTTGTGGTCTGAGTTCGAAATCCTGTTTCGACAACTCGCTCATGTGACATCAGCCCTTCGTGCAACGATGGCGCGTGTAGATGACGAGATGGTCCAGCGGGATATTGACGCAATCGATCTAGTCGGGTCGTCTCTAGTCTGTCTACTTCAGGTGATGCATGACCATAGTGTCGATGATTTTCTACTGTGATGACTCGTTGCTCACGTCATTATGTACTGTACAGGTTGAAACGTCGACGCTGGGCCAGATGGTGGAGCTGCAAATCCTTGCGAAGTGCTGCAACTATCTGAACGACACAGTCCGTTCTGAAGCTTGTGAGCCATGCGTTATTAACGTAGTGCGTATCGTACGAGTTTGTAGTATGTCCCGCGCTTGCATTGCGTCGGTGCAGCCGATGTGCTCCACGTTGTTATCGTGTCTGATGGCAATCGCTAATCCCGTTCGAGGAGGCCCGCTGCATTATGAGAGTGCCTTCGTTCTCGAGATCGTCCGACAGATAATTCTAAAGTATCCGGAGCACGGCGACCACAATGCGAGTGCAGGTATCGTGTACCTTGCGAGTCGGCTGAATTTGTTCGGGTTCCTGTGTAATATTCTAGACAGTCCTGGTGGGATTGGCAACGTTAAGGAGCCACACATTGTGCGTGCTGAGGCTATTGAGATATTGAATATGCTGGAAAAGGTGCGGATATGTCAATGTAGTCAGTCGGCCACGACTGAAACGACATGTAGCTAACGCTCCACTCTTATTGTTTGTTTGTTCTCAGGACCGTGTACAAGCAACCACCGCTCACCAAATATTGAAAAAGCACAAGAAGTGGCAGAAAAGCTACCGGCACGAAGCCACCGACGTGATCACGTCCATGTCCACTGAAGACCCATTTATGCAGACCTTGTACCCCAAGGCAGATCACATCATGCGCGAGTTTACGCGTGCACAGACACGCCAAAGGTAGTGTGTCTCGAGGGGGTGATTGACTCTGGATTCGAAGTATACCTTTTGTTGTCATGTGCTTGTATCACCATCCGTGTCGATGGGCAGTCCGAATGTGAAGTCACATGATCAAGACGGTTGGACAAAGTCGCAAAGAGGTTCAGCGGCCATTCAGGTTTCCATGCGTTCACTTGATCGAGTTGACAGTAATGAGCAGATGCTGGCACCGATCATAGCGCATGCGTCCGCTCATAGTCGCAAGTGCTACCAATGGTGAAAGGTTGGGCATGTGTCAAACCTATCGCGGCTGCTGGTAGTCGCTAATGACCAAGCCATTAATTGTTGCCTGGTTGACGAAAACAGGTGGTGTGACTGTCGATTGGGAAAACGGAATCGGTTAATGTGCTTCATAATACGCTGGTTGTACAATTTTGTTCTTCATATGATCATCTCCGTAGCATGACCGTCTCGCAACTTGCTTAATGAGGTTTCCAAGCTCTCGTGCGTGTATTGACGACCATACGTGATCTCGTTAGGATTGGATACTATTTGCCGCGACCGCTATGGCCTAAGAACAATAAGAGCTACACATTTCGAATGGAAGGACTTTGTTTCGACGAGGAGAATCATTTTTGCTACCCTAGATCAAATGCCCTAAATGTCCCAACTCCTTTTTATGAGGTAAACATTACGGCTAGTACGGCAAGCAGTTGAACAACAAGCATTGTATCCACCTGTGGATTCGTAGTGCTCGCCATGTAGAGTGATGGTCACAATACAAACTACTGGCAGCCTAACGAGTGTAATACGTCAGGCCTTGTCGATTCTTAGATTCGAGAGAGCTAGATCTTGATAGATCCCAGCATGTGGCAAGCTGCCAAATTATGCCTAACCTT
>JH597776.1:999149-1014846 GCA_000173235.2 Hyaloperonospora arabidopsidis Emoy2
ATTACTACTAATATGACAGATGAGGGGTCGTCTTACATTTCTTGGTTGGCATAAACCGTCTCGAGCCAATCGATGAAACTTTGATCTCCTAGAGCCGAGGTGATTGTGAAGGCAGCTTCAGCCGTCATGAAGGCGTGCTGGTGGTATGGCAGTGGGAAAAGCACGAAACGAATGCGCAGGTCCTTTGGCTCATACCGCTCGGCCAGCTTCTTCAACCCAGGGTAGGCAGACTTGCTGTCCGGACACAACTGTCCCATCAGCCGATTTCGTAAGCTAAAAACAATCAAATAACTTTGAATCACGGTATCTTACCAGATCAATGTACGCCTCGAGTTGAACGCCAGCATCAGCGCTGCCGCTGCCCAAGGTGAATCCGGGCGGACGTCTTGGGATTTGCTGAGCGTTAGTCAGACTATTTCGAGCTGTAGACAATAGCAAAAAGTAGACAATAAGCGTCGAAGGCGCCATCTCGGCGGGAAACGCTTTGGATCTGCTTTTTATGAACAATGGAATGGGAGACGCCTTTATTCTGATTTTTTATCAAGAAATATCCACCAATCCGAATCAAGTTAGTTTATCGACGGCGTCACAGTTCTCAACCAACTGCCTGCACATACTCCTCCTGTAATTTGCCACCCGAAAAATCGTGTACTGTACCTTCTACCATCAAGAAGCCGTTGTCCATGTCAATACGTGGTGCTATATCACTGGCAATATGCATACAAGGTTGTCGTGTACATATACAATTCGCATAAGCGATTAAGTATGCGTAAGGACGAATTTAAGTAGCAGTATTGCCGCGGATCCGAACAGCATGTAATGGCAGCTTTACTGTATTTCCTGTAATTTACCGCACCATTTATCCCTTGCCGCTTCCGTGTACTAAGCATCAGTCCGACTCGGAGCGAAGGGCGAGATACTTTTTGTCTCCATCAGTCGCGATCTAAGAAAAATGCTGGTAGATCAACACCACAAGCAGTGTGTCTGTAAGTCACGATGTATATAGCGATTGCTTTATGGGTATACGGGGACTCACTGTGCCACGTCACTTCACTTTTAGCCGATAGCACAAGCTTCTGTTGTTCAGGTGGATTGTTCTTTGATATGGACTTGCTCGTCGTAATGAGCACACGAGTCTGACTGATGATGAATGGTGCCATCGTCACAAAAATAATGACGCAATGTTCAGCAGCAATCATGATTACTAGTGGCTATCGTGGTGCCATTGATAATACTCAAGCTGACATTCCAGCAAGTTCACGGTCGCATTTTCTACGCCCCATTGGTGGACCCTCATGCAAAGCATTTCGTTATGCACACGATCTCGTCGACAGTGAAGGGTAACGACTAAAGTCATTTAATGACGCGCCCCTACACCTCGTTTGCCATACCAATCACCTAGCTCAAAAAGTTTGATGATATGCCAAAGTGGAAACAATAAGCTTGGCACCTGCAGGGACCAAGACTTTCCAAGAGTATCACACATTCCCTAAAATTCCTGAATATTAACGGACGATATTGAGTCTAGAGCTACTAGGCGTGCATCAAAACGCAATTGTGTCTTTGATGCAAGACGAGCAAAGGGACACAAAGAGATGGATGGAAGACATCGATTGAGCAACGAAGGGTTGCGTAGAAAATTCATGCAAGTCGTGTAGCATCACTGTCGACGAGATCGTGTACTCAGCACCCCTTTTCAGCAACTGCGCACTTCCAAAGGGCTTACCGAGCACGCGATTTCGGCACCGTACGGATCACCGTCGATACACCGTCAACAAACTTGGTCCGGAACACAACGTTGGCGTTATTGAACATGCCCTCCTTCAGTGACACTACGATGAACTGTGAGTGGGAGAAGTGGGACCGAATCATCTGGCCGATGTTCTGGGTGTGCGACAGATCCAGCGCAGCATCGACTTCGTCAAGAATGTACATTGGTGCAGGCTTGAAGAGCAGAAGCGACAAAATGAGTGACAGCGCAAGTAGCGAGCGCTGGCCACCACTCAGCTCCGTCAAGCTCTCTTTCCACACACCACCAAACGATACGCGCACTTGGAGTCCGTCCAGGATGGTCCCTAGCACGACAGTAATAAGCAATAGTCAGTAAGAGCACTCTGGCTTTCGTCGATCTTCGCGCAAAGAAAACATAAGCTTACCGTTTGTAGGTGGGTCCAGCTTCGCGTGCGTTCCGGGTAGCAGTGTGCCGAAGATGGAGCCAAAGTCCTTGTTGACCTTCACCCATGTTGTTTGAAGAGCCTCGTTCTTCTTCGCGTCAAGCTCTTTGATAACTGATGTAATTTTCTCCTTGTCGTTCTCGATGATGTGACGCTTATTCATGAGACCTTGATACTCTTGCTCGGCCTTCTCAATCATACCCATAACTTTTTTGTTAATTTTCTTTGACAAAGCACCTTGTGTTTCCTTCAATTCCAGCAGACGGCGATTCGCACTTGAAGGATCTCGACGCTGGAAGTCATAGTCGGTGTGTTCGCGTCCGAAAAATTCCTTCTCACTTTCAATCCACGGGTGTGCTTTCTCCAACTTCTTTACCATCACCTTGGCATCGCCTTCGTCTTTAGCCGTTCGAGATATTTTGTGCTCCGCCTTCTTGCGTTCAATCTCCAGGTCACTTTTCTTTTTCGAGAGAGCACTCTGACGTGCACTCAATTCTTTAAGTTGATGGTCACACAGAGTCAAATGGCTGCGTCGCTCTTCAAGCTTCTTGGAGGCATTCTCGTACGTACCCTGGATTTCAGCCAGCTTGTCTTCCACCTTCTTCTCTTCTTTGTTTAGCGCAGCAAGCTCTTTTTGAATGCTGGATATGTTTTCGTTGTTCCCTGCAAGCTCCTGCTCAGCAGATTCCAATTCCAGCACCAACTCTGATAGCTCTTGCTGAGCAGCCTTAAGATCCACATCAACCTTTTGAGTCTCCTTTTTGGCCTCGGTGAATCGCTTCTCCAGAACACCAATCTTTGACTGTCGTGACTCCTTCAAGTTCGCAATGTCAGTGTCCAGAATCTTCACCTCCTCCGCCAACTGAACGACAGCTTCCTGTTTAGCAACCAAAAGTTCTTTATCCTGAGCATACTGCTCTTCGGATGCAGCAACGTCGCGTTCCAACTGGGCAAAAACACTACCCGCAATACGCTCATCAAGCAAGCGCAGCTCGTGCTCTTTCAGCTCAATCTGGTTCTTTAGTTGACGAAAGTGGCCAGAATCCTAAACAACACCGTACACCCACTTAGCACTACCGCGAGGAAATCGTTCTATCAGAAGGAACAAACCTGTTTCATTTCATCCAAGAGTCGTGAGCTTTCCTGGCACTCCCGTCGCATATCACTAACCTCCCGGGTGTGGTTGATCAATTGATGAAGCTTCAGAAGGATCGGAGTGCCACTGGATGGCGTAGAACCTCCTTGAAGCGTACCTGCTGGATCAAACGAATCGCCATCGAGGGTCACCGTCTTGACCTTGATATCCCTGTGGAACGTAACATTCTTCGCAAGCTCACTTGTTTCACAGATAATAGATGAGCCAAATGCATACTCCATCGCCGGAAGGAGCTCCGACTTGAAGTGAATCAATTCCATCGCTTCCCATACTTTGCCACTTTGCTGGTGGGCTACCTGTCGAGCCTTGTCCATTTTGTGACGGTCCACTGTCTTGCGCGAGATGCGGTTGAGCGGGATAATTGTGACTCGGTTCATGAGACGGCCAAACTTGAGAATGTCCTTTGCGGTCTTCTCATTGTCTACCACGATCTGATAAAGCTTTCCGCCTGCAGCAATTTCCAAAGCAAGTGCAGACCACTCGTTCTTCGTCTCGAGCAGGTTAATCAGCACACCCATTACGCTCTGTCTGTCAAAATTGCGGTAAGGGTCCGTGTACTTAAAATCCAATCGGGACGACAGCCCTGACGAAATCTCATCCACTTCCCTCTCAGCACGCGCAATCTTCTTTTGCAGCCCACTAACGCGGTCATGAAGCTTGCGCTCTTCGTCGGGATCGAAGCTACTCGTAAGTTGATCGAGTTTCTGCTGCATATGCTGCAGCTCACCAATCTTGTGCTTACGCTCCTCGTTCATGCTGCGGTTGTTCTTGCGTGTTTGCTCAATTTCACGACGCTTGTGCTTAATGCTTTCCTCCATGTGCTTCAGCTTCAAGTTGATCTGCTTGATCGCAGTGTTGTTCTCCTGCAACTCTCGCTGTTTTGACACGAGGCGCTCCGACAGAGACTCATCGCTTTGTCCACTCTGCTCCATACCAGCATTCAGTGCCTGGATCTGGCGCTGGTAATCGTTTGCCTCTGTTTGTTTGGCCGTGTACATCTCTTCAAAGCGGGTCACCTTCTCTTTAGCTTTTTCAATATCTGTTGCCAACTTTGACATGGTCTCTTCCGTCTCTGCTTGTTGCTCGTTTACACCTGCTAACGCACTCACTTGCTGCTTGATTGAGGCCTTGCAATGTTCCAACTTGGTGGTAAACTTGACTACGTCCTTGCCAATCTTTTCCACATTATCTTTCAACTGCTGAAACTCTTTGCCCATTTCCTTATCTCGCTGTTGTTGCAGTACCTCGACCTCGTCTTCCACCTCTTCAATCTCGCGTTCAATGTGCCCTTCTTCTTCCTTCAGAGCTCGTTGCGCCTGTTGCATCTTTTCCACATGCTGCGCTGTATTCTTCAATGCGTCTTGTGCTTTTTGGTAATCAAAAGCGACACAAAAGCGCTGAAGGCGCTCCATTTCAGTGTTATTAGCAGCCCACTTTAAGTAGTGCGTTTTCTCGGCCCGCAATTTCTCGAGCGTCGGCGTGATCTCGTTGGCTAAGATGCTATTGATCTCCTCCACCTTCTTCTCCTTCTTGGTCATGGTCTTGAGTGCCGCGAGCTTCTTGTTCTCGTACATCCTCGTGCCCGCTGCTTCTTCAATCATGCCTAGAATTTCCGGTGGCTTCATATTTAAGACCTTTGTGATCCGGCCTTGCATGATCAGAAAGTGCGGGTTGTTCACATTGAGCTGCACCGAGTGAAAGAGGTTCTGCACTTGACTCACTTGGGCCGTGTGGCCATTGATTAGATACTTGTTGCGTCCGCCAATCACGACTTGACGAGCCACGGACATCTGCTCGTACTGTTCGTAGCCCACGGGCGAGGCTTTGGCGTCCTGGTTGTTGAACACGATCGTGACACTGGCTTTGGTCACGCCTGCTTGGCCCTGTTTATACACGAGTTCCTGCAGGTTATTCGCCCGCACTTGCGACAAGTTGGTGATGCCTAAGACGAAGCAAATGGCGTCCAGCACGTTCGACTTGCCGCTACCATTGAGCCCCGTGATGGCATTAAAGCGAGGGTCGAACCCGCTGATGACTGTGCGCGTCGCGTACGACTTGAACCCGTCGAGGATGATCTCTTCAATGTGCATGAGCGACTGGAAACGAGGGGTTGGTGGTTATACCTTGGAATGGAGTAGAGCTAGACGTCGGAAGTGGTTTGGTGTGGACTGGTGGAATGTGGAGGTTGGATGTGAGGGTTTAGTTTGCAAGCTAGATCGACGCACGAAGTACGGGTTGGAAGGAAGATGATCATTATAGCATACAAAAAGCAAGAGTGTCAGAGCTAGTGCCTAGCTATTTGCTGCGACGGGGTTCCGAAGCAGGCCATGGATTCTACTTTGAGCTTGACGCAAGAGGTTGCTTAGATATTCTTCTAAGCAACACTTTTAGTGGCAGTATCCCAAGTTAGCCTAAGAAAAGAGTCACACAAGCACTTATTGTCACGGACCCCGGACATGATCGATGTAGCTAGTGAAGAATCGAAGCCGGAAGGAACACTGCGGCATCGACATACACAACAGGTATAAAAGACAACACGACCGCGGTTTCGTGCAACATGCGTGGTAGCAAGAACCAAGACAAAATGACTCTGGTCGCGAGTCCGTAGCTTACGTGCTTCCAACGTTAGTATCATGCCAGTTGAGTGAGTACAACGAAGCTTCATCGACAACCCTTTCGCGCATGTGCGTAATTTGCATCGCCCGCTTGAAGGCGAACATGTGCACCCCCACCGAGCACGCACTACGTCACGACTATATTGTGTCTCCAACAAGCACGGAGCTAGCTACAAAGACAAGATCAATCGATCAAGTTTGCGTCATTTGGCCGTGGAGAATACCTCTCTGGACCAATCAGCTCCACAAAATGCCACGCTAGCATCGTTCGTGCTGAGCTGAGCAACTAGCTTGAGGCTGTTCTCTGCATGTTGCTAGCTCTTCGCAAATTCGTATCCTGAACAGTTAAATGCCAGGTGGAAGTTAGCGCAGCATCAATGTGCTGAAAATTTACACCAGCTGACCAGAAGAAGCTGTATTAACCCGGGTACGAGAGGGTATAGTAGAAGGAGCGGCATCGAACATGTAGGACTGGTAAATCGATCGAAGAGCCGCTGATTGAGGATGCCAGTTTGATTCGGCTGTAATGTCCTATGCTCAAACCACGTTTTTTGAGTGAGCTCCAGGGCGGCAGAGTGGACGCAATGTACCAGCTTTTGCAATCATTTGTTCGGATATTCTTATCAATCGATATTGAACATCTTCCAAAACGTTGACGCGCATAAGCGTTCGTGCGCGACTACAACACAATTTGCAAAGAAATGTCCCTGGTCATCCGCTATTTCTAGTCCTACCATGTATTCACATCTCCAGCAAATGCCTTTGCAGCGATCATGGATGAGCAAACGATGTGCGAGCGATAGAAAGTAATAAGGATAAACAGCTTAATGGCGTCTTCTCATAATGCGAGCTGGCTGTTCGGCTAACTCCTTCGTATGCTTTTTAGAGTTGTAGAAAGCTCCATCTGTCCAGCTAGAGAGCACTTCGCGTATTTGAGGTACCACAAAAGTCGGCAAGTGTATCGTTACGTACTATGGTCGGATTGTTTCCATACATCGCACATCGCCATCAGCAGAATGTATGCATAAATAAATTGCTATACTCTTTATTATCGACACAACTGCACAAGCAGTGTCTAGAGTCGAGCCGTTAATTACATTGTGCATAACCGATCGCAACAAGCATCTCATCGTATAAGAGCTACCATACTTCCGACATTGCACCACACACAACCATATCATCCTCAGAAAGATAAAGACTAAAAATACAGACGAACGTAGCGGCTCGGCTCGTAGCGGTTGCGTTTGTAAAAAGTAGTAATTACACACCCAGCCATCCTCCAGCCACCCACCACTCCAACACACCGCATCAACCAACATAAAACCCGGGTCTTTTCACAAAAACGCTTTCAAACTCGACCAAGCCCATTCTACATGATAGTTTATTCGCTTCCGCTGTCTCCCCTCAAATCCCCTCCACGTGTCGCTCGCTCCGTCTTCCCTCATCTCCCTCATTTCTAAAAAAGGATCAAAAGACCAGCAGCTCCAGTCTTCAGTCCACACTGCGTTGACTCATGCGGTTCCTGCACCTGATTCGGCCCGTCATGTGCGTGCTGCCCGAAGTGGCGCACCCGGACCGCAAGATCCCGTTCCGCGAGAAGGTGCTCTGGACGATCATCACGCTCTTTATCTTCCTCGTGTGCTGCCAGATCCCGCTCTACGGCATCCAGACGTCCAAGTCGTCGGACCCGCTCTACTGGATGCGCGTCATCCTGGCGTCGAACCGCGGGACGCTCATGGAGCTCGGCATCAGTCCCATCGTCACGTCCGGTCTCGTCATGCAGCTCCTGGCCGGCTCCAAGATGATTGAAGTGGATCAGTCGCTCAAGGAAGACCGCGTGCTCTTTAGCGGCGCCCAGAAGCTCTTTGGGATCCTCATTACGCTCGGGGAAGCCGTGGCCTACGTGGTCTCGGGCATGTACGGCAACATCTCGGACATTGGCGCGTTCAACGCCATCCTCATCATCCTCCAGCTCCTCTGTGCCGGTGTCTTGGTCATTATTCTCGACGAGATGCTGCAGAAAGGCTATGGCTTGGGCTCGGGCATCTCGCTCTTTATTGCTACGAACATTTGTGAGAACATTGTGTGGAAAGCCTTTTCGCCCACGACTATTAATACTGGACGAGGCACGGAGTTTGAAGGCGCGATCATTGCACTGTTCCACCTGCTGATCACGCGCTCGGACAAGCTACGGGCACTCAAGGAGGCGTTCTACCGCCAGAACTTGCCCAATGTGACCAACTTGCTGGCGACGATGTTTGTCTTTATTGTCGTGATCTACTTTCAAGGGTTCCGGATTGACCTGCCGGTCAAGTACCAGAAGCTGCGTGGACAGCAAGGCACGTACCCGATTAAGCTCTTTTACACGTCCAACATGCCGATTATCCTGCAGACGGCACTGGTGTCGAACTTGTACTTCATCTCGCAGCTGTTGTACAGGAAATTCAGTGGCAACTTTCTGGTCCGTCTGCTCGGTGTGTGGCAGGATGTGGAAGGCAGTGCTGGACAGACTGTGCCGGTCGGCGGGGCTGCGTACTACATGTCGGCCCCGAGCAATTTGGCGCAGATATTGTACGACCCGCTTCGTTTCGTGCTCTACGTCGTCTTCATCCTGGGCTCGTGTGCACTCTTTTCCAAGACGTGGATTGAGATCTCGGGCTCGTCGGCTCGTGACGTGGCGAAACAGCTGCGTGATCAGCAGATGGTGATGAAGGGCCACCGTGACTCGTCGATTGTGCACGTGCTGAACCGCTACATTCCTACAGCTGCTGCGTTCGGTGGCATGTGCATTGGTGCACTGTCAATGGTGGCTGACCTGCTGGGTGCTATTGGTTCGGGCACTGGTATCTTGCTGGCTGTGACCATTATCTACCAGTACTTCGAGACGTTTGCACGGGAGCAGGCAGAGATGCCGCTTAGCGGCCTGTTTGGCTTCTAAGTGGCTTGCTGTGATCGCGCAGAGCAACCTGCATGTCCGGGCAGCATTGACGACGACGACAACGAAGAGAGAGAAGAGATTGACTACCTACCAGGGTGTGTTTGTTCCCGTTCAAGGAGTACTATCAGGTGCTCTGCTGAATCAATAGTTGAGTTTGGTTAGGATCATCAGCAAATGAGCAGCGAGATGAGAGGCCCTTCCCCGCTGCTTGGATCGTTCGTTCACGAGCGAGGCAGACGTCATATCGACTGCTCTTAGGTGCGCGATGGGTAGTCAATTGATCTGAAACTTCTTTGGGACGCTGGAGGTGTAGTTCGGCGGTAAGGTGCGAAGTAGCATCACATAATGCAATGAACAGTTGTCCATGAGCATTGTATATTGCCACGTCGAACGCAGCGGTAAATGTGTTTGTACTTGTACTCGTTACGTCAGCTCGTGCACTAAAGCGCTCGGCGGTTTGGGTGCGCAGGAGGGCGACTGAACTGGTGAGGCGTGCTCGAACTGCTGCTGCCAGCGAACTCTAGTTGTCCTGGACTGTGACCGCGGAAATTGCTGCCGTTTGTGTACGAACCACTAGATCCGCTGAGACTTCTACCACCGCTTTGCACGAAGCTGTTGGAACTACTAAAGCTGCTCGCGCCATTGCTACTTTCGCGACTCTGGCTGAGCTGCTTCGCTTTCGCACCCGCTTTCAACGTCTGATACCACTTGTCGTACTTGGCAATGCGATCATCCTATATGTACACCGATGATAAGTCTCGTTACGTCCGATTGTCAAATCAATGCAACAAACGCGCACCTTGTCTTTCATCTCTTGCATTAGCTTTGTAATCTGCCCCTCCTGTCGCTCAATTTGATCGTTCAAGGCAGTGTCAACCCTACGAAACAAACATCAACGTACAGCACGTAAGTACACAGGACAGCAGCGAAAAAAGAGAGGTATCAACGTCTAGCACTCACCCTCCTGCATTGTTTGTCTGTAAAGGAGTCTGAGTAGCACAATTCCGCTGACGTCTCCATTCCTCTAGCGCTCTCTTTATCATCACCAACTAGAAGCCCGTGCAACGATACGCCCATTTAGCTGCAATCCAGTTGTGCAAAAGCATGAGGACACACACACCTTCTGATTGTAGTCTTTCTTAAACCGATCCATGGATTCACGAATCTCACGGTTCTCAACTTGTATATTCGTCAACGCTTCGCATTTCTACACAAAAGTACAACAACAAACAGTCAGACGCAGCTCATATGAAAGCAACCGTACAACGATACGTAGCGTACGTTCACCAGCTTCGAGTTCTCACTGCTGAGCGTCTTCACTGTGTTAAGTAGTCGAGCAATTTCCATCTTCTGCTGAGCAACCTTGTCCTGCAATCCATCAAACTCTTCTTGTCTATAAGCTGACTCGTTTCCGCTACCGATAGATTGTCTTCCATCCTTGCTTCGATGCGCCATGTCGCTCATCGGCGCATCACCTGATCTACGCGGGTCTGACGGACCGCGCCCACCCAGTTGCTGCTCCATTAATCTAAACACGAAACAGTGTGTCATTTTCTACTATACATGACGATGCACTCATCGAAACATCCGCACCGTTGGCGCTGATTTCTCATCCTAGACGCCACGGCAGCTCGCAACGTCGAGCCCCCATTCACTGCAGTTGCCACCACTCCGACCGTGTTCCTAGCGTAATAAAACGAACATCGTACATCGGCCTTCTTCTGCACACCCAATTGCCACCACCACGCCCGTACCTCGTCTTTGCAGGCAGCAAACAAAACGAATCTCCCAACGACGACGATAAATGGCGCGACGACATGAGCAAGTTCTGCAGCACACCACACGTGTCGTTTCATACCAACTTGAGCATGCATCCCTCTCTCTCGTTATCCCTTCTTCTACATGTATCACCTTATCTACCGAGCCAGGACACGACAGACCAATCTCATTGAGCCGTCTCCAGAGCTCTTCCATCTCTGTTGCCGCCACGTGCAGCTCAGTCTCCACCTTGTGTCCATCCTCTGGATCCAGAGCTCCAGCCTTATTCTCCATATCCTTCTGCTCTTTATCCAGATCTTCTGTCTGGTCTTCACGATATAGAGTCTCGCCCTCTATCACTCCTTTCGCCCCCGCTCTCTTCTCCACTGGATTAGGGTTCCTCGCACGTGCGACCTTCGCCCTGTACTCGTAATTCTCAGCCAATAGCATCAAAGCGTCAATCGTGCGCTTTCCTGAGACACGTTGCGCGGCCTCGAGGAACTTTTCACTGGCCAAATGACCTTCTTTCTCGGCTTGGCCATACTAGAGCAAAAGTGACGATAACAAGAGCAGTTAGAGCGTTATTACAGTGCAAAAATGTGCATGAGAAAGAGGAGATAAAGACGAATACGTACGTCGTCTTTTCGTAGAGCTTCTTCCGCGCGAATCGCGTGGAAATGCGCTTGTACGGCAGGCGCGGAACTCTCGTACTCTTCGAGCTCAACCGCTTTCCATCCCATGGTGACCTGAGTATTTCTGAGTATAATAAGAGGATGCTGAACGATAGTATGTTGTGAATCGAGGAGCTAAAACGTGTTTGAGAGGGATGAGGTTTTATGATCGCTGATAGCGATAATGTACGACCAGTTGCCGAAAATATTCGAACGTTATAAATCTAAACTGAACGCACTTGGTCAAGCACCTCGAAGCAGCAATTTTTCAGCCAGCATCTCAGGACTCAGCGGACCGCTGGCTCTTACAAAAAGCCAGACCTTTTGTGAACCGCTGTTTGATTTCTTCCCGATAGCTCGCATCTTTTTTGCCACCGCTTGGAGCAAGATTTACGTCAAAGGCCACAATAACAAATTTGTCTACGATATCGCTTGCAGTCACCAGGCCGTACAGTTGGTCACACCCTTGGCTGCAACAACCCAATTGTTGCGGATGGGAACACAAGTAAGCTACTGAACGTAATAACGTCAAATTGTCGCCCTCTTGTGCCATCTTGGACTTCTAGATCCTACCTTTTTCCGAGATTGGAAACAGCCACCAGCGGTAGATAAGGGTACCAGGAGACGATCGAGGCGACAGACCGTCAACTCGATTAGATCGATGGAGGCACTTTACAGTTGTGGAAGAAACACCGAAGTAAAAGCATGAGACGATGCTGGCTGCATTCTAGACGAGATGACCAAACCACCAGTGCCAACTTCGACTGCATCTTGCCCACTGTGTCTAATTAGGGGAAGGCTTGCCTGTGAACCTATTTCTGCTGCGCGCCCAGCTCTCATATCCGAAAGCACTCAGAACGTGGAGAAAGCAATATTCGGGCAAAATATGAAGGTGCCGACAGTTTCAACCAAGTCAGCTTATCTGCTGCTGCATGTTCTCGGCAAGTATTTATAGCGGTCGCGGGTGAATAGGAGGGTACGTCTGGCGCGAGAATTCCGTACACGGCACCTGCCTAGACGAAGTCGGTTACTCTTTGGCAATTTTGTAAGCTCTGGCGTATACACTGACAGCAGCCTTCTCCCTGTTTCAACCTTCGCTGCTCCAGACCGTCGAGCGTTTGCTTAGTAGCTCTGCTCGCCTTTGATCACTCGTGAACTCATTGCGTGCGTGCGCGCGCGTACCTTTCTAATACGCAGACATCGAGAAAGTAGCTGCCGCCTTTCATCCTACGCACACTCACCGATAGTTTCGGCTTCAGGCTTGCCATTATACACAAGAGCCGAATTGGCCTTCGCTATCGTTAATTCATGATTGCAGTAGTAACACCTGGCAGTTTGGTACTCTTCAGCACAGCTTGGCAGTTCTCAATCATTGTGCTATCGTCGATCCACTTCCGCGTCAGAGCTCATCAAGCCAAGCTGAGCGTGATCTGGTCTAACCGACGTACGACGTTTTGCAAAGGTGATGCGTCGTCGGTAAGGTAAAAAAGAGGGCGTGAGCGGATCTCCTGTTTTCAACTAAGATTGATGACGGCGGATTCTTACCACGAGCGCACCATCGCGACGTTGCTCCTTATTCTTCTGCCTGGTTCTGCCTGGTCTTAGTCGTGGTCCACACTACCTTGGGCTCTGTAGCAAGCGCTACGGTCTCAATTCGAGTCCTTTGCGCGTATTCAAGACAACCGTTAGGAGCGATGTATTGCATGTGATGACATTATTTGATACACCGGCTTCATCATAAGATCAATCCCAGTTATGCTAACAATCGTTTCTACATGTGTTAATGCTGCGAGCAGGAATAGTATCATGTAGAGACATATCCCAGCACCGACCTGCCTTCAAATCGGTAAGGTCATAAAACCGCCATTTTCGTCAACTGGTCACGATGCTACGACAATTTTTCAAGAGCATAACCTCGACAGCGTCGCGTAAGCGGCCTTGGACACCCAGAAAGAAGCCGTGTTGTGTTGTAGTAGTTATGGCGCTCCGAAACCAGAAGCTCCAATACGCATCTTGACACCAATACCATTGCGTGCTTGAACTACCCGCAGCATTTTCGTATGCACCATATGTTGGAAGTGAAGTTGTCATAGCGGACACTCCCTTCTGGGTCAACGCCCTAGCTGCCAGGTTTGGTAGTTATAGTTGATGATTTGTGTGGTTACATTAAGCTCTAGAAGGTTCTTAGTTTGGTTAGCGCAGGATGCAGAAAGATCTCACTTTTAGATTGGATAAGCCACTGATGAGGCCCCCGGCGGGGGGCCGAAACGCGTCTGGCGCGCGTTTTAATATAGAAGTCTTTTACCATGCTTTCTCACTTTCCAACTCCATATGTTCGTATAAAGCCAGTGCCGATTAGTTTCAGAAAGTAGCATAGATTCAATATAAAGTGTGCCAGGCTGTAACAGAATACGGTCGTATACATCAGAATAGGATGCACGAAGTAGCGCCATTCATTTATTGTCTCAATAGCTTAGGCAAGCGACCGATAGACAGTAGCAATGCAGCACCAAGTCGCGACATGCGGGTTAGAAAACGTACAGCTTTCTGACTCACTTGCTCGGTATCTCTTCGTGTGGCCATTAAGCTTTTTCCTTTGCATCGCACACACGCCTTTGACAACGCCGCAAGTACTTGACCCTCAATTCCATGGTTAAACTTGTGCAAGCCGTACTTCTAAGTGCTGCTGCCGCCTCGTTTGCCAATGCTGTTGGTCCGTACGAGTACAAGACCGTCGATATCGACTACGGGATGGACGAGGATGAAGATATGCCACGTAGTGTCATCATGATGATCCCGGACGGCACGGGACCCAACGTCTTCACCCTTGCACGCACAGTGCTCGACCCGACGCTGAAGACCCGACTCCACGTCGATCCGCACCTCATGGGAACGATCCAGACGCACTCGTCCACGAGTTACATCACTGACTCGGCAGCTGCTGCGACTGCTTATTCGACGGGTTACAAGACGTTCGACGCAGCCATTGCAGTGGATACTTACAACCAGTCAATCGGGACTGTCTTAGAGGCAGCAAAAGCCCGGGGGATGGTGACTGGCATGATCGTAACGTGTCGCGTCACTCATGCGACACCGGCCTCATTTGCTGCTCACATTTATGAGCGAGACCTGGAAGACGAGATTGCTGCGCAGTACGTGGCAAACAAGAACCTCGACTTCTTGTTGGGTGGTGGCAGGAAGCATTTCAACGCGTCCATGCTGGAAGACCTCAAGTCGAATGGCTACACGGTGGCAAGCAACTACCAGGACTTGATGGACTACCAGTCTGCTCATGCCGACACAGGTGCTCTTCGCTTGTTCGGTCTCTTTAAAGAGGACCACATGTCGTACGAGGTTGACCGGCTGCGTATGAAGGCTGCGAACAATTCGACCGCTCGGGAACCGAGCCTTTCCGAGATGGTGGAGATCGTGCTTGGCTTACTGCGCAACAATGAGCAGGCGAAAAAGCACGGCTACTTTATGATGATCGAAGGTTCACGTGTGGACCACGCGTGTCACTCCAACGATCCGGGCACAGCAGCAAAGGAGGCAATTGCATTTGATGAGTCGGTCGCTGTGGTACTGGAACACCTAGAGCAGAGCCCGAACACTGGGATGTTGTCTGCTGCTGACCACGGTACCGGTGGTCTCACTCTGGGACGTGGCCCCGCTGTCCCATACGCGTGGTACCCGACGATGTTGCAGCGGCAAATCATGTCGACTGAAGCCATGCAGGAACATTTGGATGTGATCTTGGCAAGTGCCGGATGCGCTCCTGGTGCCAACGAGACGTGCAAGGCCCTTCTGCTAGACTCTTCGAAGCAAATGCTGGCGCAGTTTACGAACGTGACGTCTGTCACGAACGAAGATGTGGCTACTCTTGTAAAGGAGATCGCTGCAGCTGTTGATGACACGCGTGACTTGAGTGTTGTTCTGGTCGAGTTGGGAGCTATCATCAGCTTACCTGCATTGATCGGCTGGACGACCATTGGCCACGTGGGCACGGATGTGAATCTGTACTGCAAGGGTCCGCAGATCTTCGAGCGCATGTGCAAGGGCTCCCATGAGAACGTCTACCTGAACAAAATGATGACGATGTTTTTGGGACTGGAGCATCAGCAAGAGCTAGAGACGATGAAGCTCCGCAATATCACGGTGCTAGAGGCGCCAATTGCGTTCACGCCTTAAGCTGCAGTAACAACGTTGCGTGTCGTAGCTTCATTTGATTCTTGCTAGAGTTTTTTCATTCAATCTAGATCAAAATTCAATTGACATGACCTCGTTGTTGTACTTCGTGGTGAACGAAAGGAGGGCGCTGAGGTTTTTCTTACGTTAAAGTCTCTGAATCAGTACGTTACATGTGGCTCATGTAGCCATGAATCCAC
>JH597776.1:1016142-1061406 GCA_000173235.2 Hyaloperonospora arabidopsidis Emoy2
CCACGTGTTGGAGGTGGAGACCGCTCGCAACGGCAGCGTTGAGCACGACTGAAGCTGCTCCTGCTTGCTGCATGCCTAGCGCTGTCAGGGGGGCATCCGTGTACTTTGGGTCCCTGCCGACAGTGTCCCATGCTGCGCCATACTGCGCAATCGCGACGTTGTGGATACCTTCTCCATGACGTAAGAAGACGATGAGCTTCACTTCAACTCCTTCTCGTTGTTTCGCGTCGATCTCAGCCTGGACGTCGTGCCAGGTCTTCCCTTCGACTAACCCCATGCGAGGCAGGTTCGTCGTTGGAACCACTTGACTTGAATCTCCTTGGACAAAGAACCCAGGGCGATAGTGAAAACCGGTGGACGTAGATTGGTCACCACGGACTGGAGCAATCGCGAGGAGCAGCGCGCAGACGATCAGATTCAGCATTATGAGACTCAAACTTTGGTTGCCTTGAAGCTGTGAAAAGCCAAAGTGATTTCTGAAAGTTAGGAGGGATCCTCCCTCGAACGAGCAGCTAGGATAAGGAAAAGGCATCGATGAGACACCACCATCCATCACAATTTGACTGGTCAGTACTACAACATCCGTCCGGAGACCGAAGACGAGAATACGATGGATCAGTAAACCTCCTTTTTCTACATAATGAACAGGTCCTGGACCAGCCCGATTGCCAGCTAGACTGAGTTTTCGACCTTTAGACCAGCAACTACGATACCGTGAACGCCACGTTGATCTTCTACTGCAACTCGTCCTCTCTCGCGTCAGTAATCAACATAGGGATGAACTCTGCATTTCGAGGTCGATAGTAGCGATGACCCACTGCCGCAAAACAGCCGCGACAAAAGCCGCTGTGCGAGACGACGAGCACGCAGCGCTCGTCAACCTTGTCAAGCACCTTGTCCAGGAACGTGGCCGCTCTTGCAGCAATCTCGCTGCTCGTCTCTCGATGGTCTGGTTGCCACCACGTGTCATCGTCACTTGCTACATGGACAAAGTCCAATTGCGGATACGCCTCTCGCTTGGAGGTGATGACTTTGCGTCGATCGCAGTTGACGACTCCAAGGGTCTCTCTCGCTAGCTCCATCACGGACACGGGAATGTCCCGCCGTCGGTGACACACCCGGTCGTACGTCTGCAACGTACGGTCCAACGGAGAGACAAACACCCGTTGGAGTTGCAGCCCGCAGTCTTCGATCTGCCCCTCGAGCATCGAAGCAGCAGCTTCAGCCTGGCCCTGGCCGCGTGCTGTCAATGGGGCGTCAATGAACTCAAGTAATCTCTCGTACTGTTGCTGCCATAGTTTCGCACCCACTCGGGCCTTGGTGGCGTTGTGTGTGGCTTCTCCATGTCGTAGTAGAATCACCAACTTAATCCGTCGAGAGGGATTTCGGACCCGAAACTTGTCCATATACGCGTAGACATCTGCCCAGGATTTGCCATCTAAGAGTCCCATGCGCAACGGTGGTTCCCCCATCTCGTCCACTGCTTCGTCTGACATGTCCATACGAAAGAAACCGGAGACGCAGCGCAGATGGGCGGATACTGGACGTGAAGATGTCGACATGGGGCAACGTGCTGCTTGTGGTCAATTGAGATGTAGGGAGGACTATTGTGTGGATGTGCGGGTGACTTTTTCCTAGTACTTGACGTTATTTTGGCTTGCGCTTGCAACGAGTATACTATAGACTTTGTCATGGGACGGGCGATTCAGATGTGACTGGGACGGACGTGTCATACGTACATGGCACACTATAGAGAAAATATTGCGTCTCACAGTGATCGTTTCTCATACGTTTTCAGCTGAACGTTTTGCAGCTGACACGACGGTATCAACTACTTGGCTCAAGTTATGTTTTACCTTCACGAGCGTCTGGATCGCATCAGGCTCATTGTAGCGACGCGAGAGACCAGTGCTGAGACGCTGACAACGAATGGAGTAGTCCAAGCTAGTTCAAGTCCTTCTTGACTGTCTTTTTCTTGCTCGACAGCGCCATCTTCGCCAAAGTGATGAAGATTTCGTATAGCCAGCTTTACTGGTCCGTGCGACTTGAACTTTGATAGGAGTAGAGGGTGAATGCAGCCAGCGCTGTGTAATTTTAAGGTTGCTGTCCAAGTTCTAGTCGAAGGTGGTGGCTAGCAACAAAGTGTCTCACGTGTCGATTCAAACTTGTTCGCGTGGAGACATCATCCCGCCGCTATAGTCTGCATCATCGTGTCACCTAGGCACAGACCGAGCGACGATTCAATCGAGCGACCAGATGGAGGTATTTCTGACACGCGTCTGACATGCAACCATGCTACCTTTAGTCGTGCGAAACCTGTCAGCATGCTTTGTCGAGCGCATCACAGTGCAAACTTTATGTCAGCCCGTGTACCATAAAGACGCCTATCCGTTCTGGCGTTGCCCACGGACGCTACCGCAAGACTTGCCCAGTACTTATACGGCGAAGCAGCTGACCCTGACATTCGTGTCCGTTATGGCAGTAAAAGCTTCGCAACTGTAACGATACGCGCGTCCAGCTCGCTTGAGAGAGGAGACTGGATGGTCGAGACCATGTATTAATGATATTAATTGACGTACACGTGATGTACGTGCTCGAGAAACAGTTCCCTGTGAGACGGCGATACCAGAATAGATATTTCCAATGCCGCCCACTGGCGAGCCGTAGAAGCTACCGCTCTTTGCTAACATTCTATGACTATCACAACGGGTGATAATTATAGCTCCACATGATCGTTCGGATCAAGCTTAGTGCTCCACAGAGCCGCTGACTACGACAACATTGTTTACTTTTAACTACGCATGTGTCTCTCGTGGATAGTGCGCCCACCTCATGTGCAAGATCGAGTTTAAGCTTGGCGTAGTGACAGCTCTGAAAACGTCCCTCAGCGTATCCACCATATGCGCTGAAAGCAGTTAGCTAGACTTCGTAAGAAAAGCAGATCTGGGAGAACGGATTTTGCGATACGTTCGGGTTGGTTCTCGTCAACCAATCTGCCTTACTTCCTTTGGCTTTTTATGGCAACACCTGGTTGCTGGACAACGAGACGACCACAAATGATCAAACTCGTGTCGTCGTGCTAAACACCAACGGTCATTAATAGGGCTCCGTCCCGCGCAGGACGGGATGGGACGCAGGATACTGCGGACGAGATCAATGAGTATCTTACCCTGCATATATTTCGAAACGACCTTATCTGCAGACATATGAGCGCCTCTATATGCGCTGAGGGTACAAAAGGACAAGAATAATACTGGAGCAGCAAAATAATCCGCTACGTGATCAATGCTTACCTACTACAAAAGTGTAGAAGCTGAATGCCTGTTCCACTAGATCCGATTTGGTGCCGCTGATGGCGTACTTGTGCAAGCAATGCTCATCTTAAATGTGGCCGTAACGGAATTAGGAAGAATGACCACACGCATTAACATCAATGCAGTTGAGTTCCAGCGAGTACAGACGTGATGATGGTCTTGACGAAAACTTTAAGCTGTGCGATTGCTCGAAAGCGATCTTGACGCTTGGTGGAATAGTAAAACCATTTGACGAGGCTTTAGAGAAATCATGTCACTGCCAAAAGAAACTTATCTTCCCAGAGATTGAAGTCGTGATCTTCAAGTATGTCCATCGGATCGTCGCTGGGGGCAACCAAATCATCTTTACAAGCACCTATAATGCCTCGATGTATGCCTTGGCAGAATGGTCGAACAATGTCACTAAATTCTGAATTTGACAATTAATACATATAAAACAGATGACGCTTTCATTTTACCCTCTCTTGATTCCCAAAGAATCATATGAGTAGAAAATTAATAGAATCTTAATGCTACATAGTAAGAAAATTATAGAGTGCGGGATGTGCGCAGGATTGGTCATGGCTCATCCCACATCCCATCCCGCGCGGGATGGGATGTGGGACGCGCAAGATGGGACGTTGCGGGACGGAGCCCTATTCACCAACATAGCCACTTTATAAAAATCAGGCTATTGAATTTGAATCGAAAATACCAGAACGAGGCGAAATGATCAAATTAAGGCTAGTGATAAACGGCTGATTTCATTTTTATTCGGCTGGGTCTTTTTTAGGTATAGAGTAAAAAGTCGTTATTTACATGTTGTAGAATATCGTTTAATTACTATTTTTTTTAAATTGACTGTTGGTGACCCTCTCGCCAAAGGGGAATTCTCGTGATAGCTCTCGCGTTTCAAGTACGATGTAAAATTTGTTAGAAACTGCATTTATGCAGTTTTGTATAGTCGCATCACACTAGTGTCGAGCATGCTTGAAGAGGCAGGCAAGGTCAGTTGAAATAGCGTCTAACGACTTAGACCCTATGGATTTTTTAGCTTCGGTTGCTGAAATCAGCTTTAATGGACACAAGCGATAGCGAGGAAAGACAGATAACGTAGGCGCAACACCAACGGCAGAATCCACAACGCTATTGAACTTTTCTTATTTGGCTAGCAATATTGGCTATCGAACCCAATTACCTCCTATTAGATAAGTGTTGATGTTCTAGTCTGTGCGCCCACTTCCGACACTCGCAGGGGCTCTTTGCGAGATCGAAAACACATACGTTTGTGTATTTACGACTCAAGTACGATTACCAATTGCCGCGTTCAATTTTACTATGCGAATTTGCTGCTTGTTGAGACAACTGCGGCAATTCGAACAGTGTAAATTTCTCGATAATAGCAATTGTAATTGAATAATGACGTAAGAGCGTGCCAGAAACAAACGTTCAGGCAATATATATCGCCCCACCATAAGTGCTCGCGGTCGCGCGGATGCATCATGCTTGGTGGATCTGTTGACTGTGTAGCTTTGATGGCGTCAAAAAGCGACGTCGTCCTCAGTATGGAATGTTAACAGCGGAAGGAAGGACTGGGTAGGGTATTAGCCTGTTCGCACCGATATCGTCGTTATGAGCTTAAATGGGCAAGTAAATAAATAGTGATACCAGGTTGAGTAAACGGGATCTACTGTTGACGAAGCTAGGCATACTTCTGAGTTACTTTCGAGTTACAGTGCTCCCTCTGATAACTTTTCCTCCGATAACTGATAACCTCCGCTATTATAGGATTGGACGTCCACCGCGGTCGTTCTATGATTGTTCTATGGGCGCTAACTTATAACTTATAACTAATAGTGATGAAGCAAGATATAATTTTCTAGATAGAGAATTTGTACCAAGTGTGGGGAGTAAACATATTCAATACAAGCATCTAGGGTGGTTTGTGTGACGTTGGCACTGCGAATGTCATCCGGTAGACTGCGGAGTAGCTTGGACGCATAACGGTGGGTTTCCTGGGACAGATAATGCAAGGTGCAGGCACTACCTAAGATTGAAATCTGCTTGCATTTGGTCAATCTGTCTGCAATTGCCTCGTCCTCTGCTTCGTCTTCTTCCTTCCATTCCTTCAGCTCCTACACTGCGTTCAGAATCTCTTAATTATTGAGCTCTGGATTGGCTCTCTTGTCCTCTCCAATAGAGTTGATTATCTCATCAATGGAGAGTCATCCAATAATTACACCGTTTCTTAACGAGGAACAACAACCCCAGCAAACGACCAGGATTGCTAAGTGTCATTGAACTTGAGGGAAAACCTGAACAAATGGTTCAAACCAGGTGAGAACCTGTGTTAATGGTCTCTGGGGCCATTACTCTGCTGATTTTGGGTTGATTATAGGGGTGGAAGAGGAGTGAATGGTTCTGGATGAGTTTTTCACTTTTTGATCCTTTAATTATTGATTTTACTATAGTGTATCTGGCAAATATTTGATTTCTTTAACTTTCATTAAATTATATAATTTTATTTTATGTAATTTAATTGGTATAATTCCCTATGTACGACGCCACCATAATCCATTAACTAATAACCCCTGTTAACTTATCGAAAATATGCCTTACCGAGTCTAAAAGTTAATAGAGGGAGACCTGTACTTTCAGTTTCTTCTGAGAATTTTTCAGAATGACCCAGCCGAATAAAAAATGAACCCGGCCGTTTAGCATTTGCACAAATTAAGAGCCTGTTAATAAAGGTAAAATTGAGCGGCATTTCAACTACTACTTCAACTACTGCTTCGACGAGACGTTCAACGAGAGGTTCAACTAACGTCGCTATTTATAAAGCACCATGTAAACCCTTATAAGTCTGGACATTTAATGTTCGTGTTATTCTTGCAAAACTAATTGCGAGCCCGAAGGGTGAAGCTATTAGTGAGTGTGCGCAACGTTGAATGCCGAACTTTTAAATCGTACTTATCTGTATATTTGTGTATCTGTGTGTCTGTAAATAACGCGGTTAGGTGTACCTTACTCGTACTAAATACGATCTAGCCTGTCCCCCTCATAGGTCGATTAGCATAATAGGTGTCACTCTTTGGCTAGGTCAATATTGTAATGCACGCACCTGATTGGCTTAAATCAATCAAAGATGAATATGATCACATAAGCAAATGCTGGACGCTCATGAGCAAAGGCCGATCGCGTTGCTTGAGTGTACTATACTGGGTTAATACATACATTAAGAGCATCATACTCATTCTTCAGTGTCTGCCGTTGTATAGATTTTTGCAACTTGATTCAGTTCTCCGAACTGGACTACTTTTATCAAGGGGCGAGCTCCAGAGCTTGCTCCCCTACCTTATCTCCACTTATAAACCACCACGAAAATAACGGCTCAAGAAAACGGCGGCCACAAGTAAAGGCTCGCCAAATCGTGTGCAGTAAAACTTTAGTTCGCATAATGCGCCATAGCAGTGTATGACAATCCGCACTGGTCTTACCTTTCGAGTTTTGCTCCAGATCAGAGCTTAAATCTCCACAAAGCCGGGAAAATAGGCAACGGCTGAAGCAGGAGTCCTCGACGATTGGTTTTCCGTGTACATAGGGAAGTCTCGCTCCCAGTAAAGCGCGTATTGAGTGCGTGCTACGCGTGACTTGCGGGAAGCGAGATAATAAAGTCGCAGGAGGGGTATACTGCCACCTTTATAATTGTTTTAAAATAATGGTGTGTGTGAAAGTGCCTGTGCATTATCGCGCAACGATTATCTTAGTTTTCGAAATACCCAGGGGGGGGTACTTTACTGAACGTATATGATGCAGGAACAAGTCATTGCGTTATTGACTGAGCGACCTTCTCATTTTGCCCAATTGAAGGCAGATGATGATCCATGGTAGAGAAAACTAGTGCGAACCGTACTTAACACGCCTCGGGTTATCCCCGTACCATGGAGGATACGGACGTTAGTTCCGGGGAGCTTCCACCAGGAGACATGGATATGGACAGGAAAGCTGCGGAGTCAGTAAGGGGCGAACTATGCACCGCCCAGGCGCCAGCAGGGCCTGACAATACGAAGCCGTCGCAGCCAAGGGAGATTAAAGAGACCGGGGGGTAGAAGCGACATCGAAGTACGATATGTACAGTAAACTTCAACTTCTGCTCTGGCAGGAGATTTGATGAGGTCGATGCCAAGATGAAGGAGGAAAGGGGGTCACGAGACGACACTCCCACCGCCTTTGAGGCTATATGATCAGGACCAATCGGCTCAGAAGATTAGTACTTAAATATCGTTCAAATCATGAAGGACGCTCAGCTTGGGGGGCTACGGGAGGCATGGAAAGTCATGGTAATACATCTATTTGCTGCAGTTTTTAATAAGGTGACAGCCAAACGGGAGAAGATTGCCCCACTGAAGGCTCGGTACCTTCACTGAAGACAGTGGAGCGAGGACTGCTTACGACATTTTTCGAGCAGGCATTTTAAAGTGCATGTACTTGACAGTCATAAGCCATGACATTCTAAATACAACATAGATGCTGATAACTTTTTTGGAGCTCATGACGATCAAACTGTGCTGGCAACAGTTACAATTCATGAATCAACGGACAGTTAAGCGCACTCTGCGGTCGCGATCGAGGTATCGGGGCTAGTTGGGATCTCAGGAAAGGCTTGTAGGATGAGTGACGAATTATTTGAGGGCTGGCGGAAAAATATATTGTGAGAAGGAGGCTACCAGCAAAGCGATTTTTACTTCCCAGGTATTACTTCACAGTATAAATCAGCATCAAGTTGAAGGAGAACTAAGCTCCTAATTAAGTGGGGAGGCACAGTTTCGTCAAGTCTTCACACGCAGGCGTATAAAGAAAGACATACTGTTGGAGGCGGAGAATACTAGGGTGAATTGCAAAGACCTCTACGATATCTGCGTAACCTCAAGACTATCAGCTACAATTACGTTTCAACGTCGACATGTTTGTTCTTCATTGACCGTACATCGGCAAAAAAATCAATACACTACGGTTCCGATCAATCAAGTGGTCTACATTTTGACTAACAAGCATTTCCCATCTATGGGCCCGGCCAAAGAGAGAGAAAGGGGATCGGTCAACAGACTCCTCGAAAAGTGGAGTACGAGATGTAACTGTACTATTTTTCGAGGTTCGTCGAGATTGGAAAATTTGAGCATTTATCAGCTAGCATAGTCCCGTGACGTACGATCTCAAGCATAGATATTGTTGTGGACCAAACACATGGATGTCTAACGTCTGGAAGTTGATTTTCCGGCTTGGTGGGTGTTTGCAATTTGTACGGGGAATCATTCGCTTTGGGTTGCCACATATTGGCTCGAGGTAGCTAAAGCGAATCTAGGACACGTCCATGGTGTTATGATTCGGATGTTCGGAGTTCCCCTCCGTCGACGATATGTCCATAGCTTCCACTACCTGATTCGTAATGTTTGCCGTGGGTTCAACGTCATCCTCGTCGAGGTATTCGTCTCCTAAAATATGGTCATATCTTGTGCCGCTGTACTAGTGAGCGCTTGGGTGCAAACAGACGACGCTAACCACGCAATGAGACCGTAATCGATTAAAATCTCAACTTGGGTTGAGAGCGTCGGTCGAGATAATATGGATGTTTACTAGCCACTGTATTGTAAATTAGGGCTCTGGATGATGTCGCCAAGCCTTTTGCTAATGTGGCAGAAATGAATGCTGCAGCCTCTAATCGGCACAGTATACAACAAGAAACAGCTTCTGTCTTAAACTGTACGACTCAACCCCATCCCACGTCGAAGGATATAATAGGATCGAGTTCGTCTGACAAGACGATGGATCCTACCACTCAGTAGAACGGTATCTCCGCAAGCCAACCGATCGTCACAAACACCCGCTACCGACGCTCTCAACCCAAATTGAAATTTTAATCGATTATGGTCTCATTGCGTGGTTAGCGTCGTCTGTTTGCACCCAAGCGCTCACTAGTACAGCGGCACAAGATATGACCATATTTTAGGAGACGAATACCTCGACGAGGATGACGTTGAACCCACGGCAAACATTACGAATCAGGTAGTGGAAGCTATGGACATATCGTCGACGGAGGGGAACTCCGAACATCCGAATCATAACACCATGGACGTGTCCTAGATTCGCATACTAATGAACATAGATTTCTCCTATTCCAGTGACTTAAAAAATCTTGTTATTTAAAAATGGGACCGGACTAATTCAAATAATCTCATATCATCGGAGACGGTCAAAAGTTATTTTACGGATCCCGGTTGCTGAACAGATGGAAACATGTATGAGATTCGTGGAGGTCGTCAATACCATCTCGAACTTCGGGAACTTACTACTCCGGTGACAGGAAACTTTATAGTTATAACTCTTGTTTAAGCTTTTTCGAATACAGACCTAGGAGCTCAAGACACCTTGCTGAAAGCTGCGACTGGTAGCCTCGAACGGAGAATCCAGCATATCAGCCACTGCATCCTAGGGGACAATTTTAACACAAAACTCGAGTCTGTACCAACATAGCAGACAAAGAGATTGGGTAAGCATGGGTGTGATTCCTGCAAAGAGGCAGTTTAATACGGTACCTGGAGAAATACACTCAAATCCCGTCAGGTCGGACTGCGAATGTCACCGTTTATAATTGGGGTCGGATGGGAATTATTTGTTGTATGGCGGAACATTTATAAGTGCTTGCGAGGGCAACAGAATTGGTGCTTGTACATGCAGTCCCTACCGAACAAATTCTATCACTCGAAACAACAAGATTATTGGAACAGGAGAACAGCTGGTACTAACGGTCGAGGAATGCTATCAGAAAAGTTCGCTGGACAAGCGCAACATGACAAAACCAGCGCCCCTTGTGCTGCACTACATAATGTTTCATTATTCGTCGTTTGTTCGTCAGCGAGCAGTCTCACCCGTCGTCTCTCCGTAGCTGCAGAATGGGCATAGCACTCTGTCCCCCGACGAGTCATCATCGTCCGATGCGTCCAAGGATGAAGCACAGGATGATGATTCGGTGGATGAATATGAAGATTGAGTGGACGTCCCAGACAAGGCATGTGTAGTAAAGATATCGACTCCTGGTTCTATGGAAATGGACAGACTCCGTGAGCATTGTCGTGAGTTCTCCATACCCCATCGGCTACAATCGCCCTATGAACAAATTTTAGCACCTTGGAACCGAAACGGATTCAACAATTACTGCGTTTCCTCACAGTCAAGGTACTGGAACTGCCAAGCTTTGACCAGGACAGACTCGCGAACGGGTACATGACAGATATCAGGATTTCATCTCACACGAAGAATGAGAACTAGGGAGGAAATCATACCCAGCTTGTCTTTCACACTCGGGGCAACCTCTTTCAGCCGGACCTGACCATAAGAAACCACCATCACCAGAAAAAGAGGGTCATGAGCACGATACTCGACTTGGAAACAAGCATGGCACTGTAGCAATCAAGGACGGTGTAGGAACAGCGACAAATGGTGCTGATATTTCATTGCTAACCAATGTTTCTTGGCAGAACATGAGGCATTCCTTTAGCGTGACGTAAAAGATGGAATCTCGGATTGACTTTTCGACGCTCCAGAGCAGCAATTCTCACTGTAAGCGTGTGGTGCACGCGGAATCGTTACAGTTGATGCTACTGTTACAAGAATCCTCTCAACATGCGCTTCAAACGCACGCTGTGATGGGGTTTTAGTGACCTGGAAGGCTGCTTGGCGATGAGAATAGATGTATCAGACCCTTTGCAATATCGAAGCTGGGTCTCAGACCGTTTGACGCGAGAATGGCTGGAAGCTTGGACAGACCGAGCAACTCGCTCACTTTCTGGACAAATGTTAGCGCCGGTGATGGATAATCATGATGATTGAACCATCTATGGGATATGAAGTATGGCAGTAACAAGCTATTACATCATTGTGCTGTAACCAATACGCCCCAGTTTGACCGACATATTACATGCGCCTTCTTGCACGAAGCCGACATCAAGGCCCTGACTGAAAGCCCAACATCGGTTTACGGGGATTCCAAATAGAATACGTCAAAATCTAGCATTATTTCGTGCGAAAGTAGTTATTGCGAGCTTTCGGGAAGCGTTTAACAAAAACGACTTGACCATCCTCCAAGTTTACTTCACGACAGCTTTATCCCATCAGTCCTACCACTGACTCTCCATTTATAATGGCCCCATGATCGGTTCCTGGCGCTAGATTTCAAAGTGCCTAAGCTTAAACGTGATGCCTATGCGATGCACTGGGATGTCCAAATCTCTTTTACCGAGACAATTATTCGCTTTCGCGTCAGGTGGACAGACGGGGGGCACTCCCCGTCTCCCAAAACATCAGGGGATTCAAGCGTGCAAACCAGGTTTAATGGATGAACGGATGGAAGGGGCGTGGAACAACGATGCGATACCTATGTGTATGGGATTCGAGAGACGCCCAGCAGGCTGCAAATCATAATATTATGTTCGGGGCACACAGAACACTCAACAACATGGGGAGTTATCCTACTAGAGCGTAAGAGCCGCAAAACTGGAGGAGTGGCAATATTAATGGACCCGGGAAAGCAGTGCGTCTTCCAGCGGTATCACCTTGAGCTTTGGTCCAAACGGGTCATGGCAGTAATCGTGTATGACGTTTTAGCTGTCAACGTATATGCACCGAATAAAGAAAGTAAGTAGGAGACAATTTCTTCAATCAAGCGATGGCCCTGGTCAGGATTACATGTTGTTTTACTAGGGGATTTTAATTGTGTCCATATTCCTTATCGCAACCGCTTTAGGGTATTAAGGTCAGGGCGACCGAAAAGCCCTGAGTTGGACACATTTGTTGACACATTGAAATTAAAGATGCACAGACACTAACGGTGTCGGCGGTAGATGACGAAGTGGCGGAGCTAACGCAATATCATACTTTTCCGAATGTCCGACCTGTCCAAACCTGGAATGCAGCAGTACAACAAGTTCAAGTCGCCTACCATTGATTGAATATAGTTACCAACAAATTACCCTACACATCACGGTTAGTGCGCAGCGTATCATAGACGGCGCCATATAGTACCCATCCATCTTCGCATCCGTACGACAGCTCCTGAACGAGTTCACTAAGCCAATCCGTTAATACGGAAACGTGTCGGCCGACAAGACTACTTAAGAACGTGGGCCAGAGCGGTGCGGCATTGCGGATTGAGCATCAAACGGATACCAAAACGAAAAGTACAAAGTACTCGCAGAATCAAACGATCGGTTCAAGCACAGGTTCGCACACATCTTATCACCCGACGGTAGTTTATACAGGACGTTAAAGAGAAGAGCGCAGAATGGCACAAACCATTCGCACTGGTTTACGACTGCAATATGAAACGGATAGTCTTCAGTGCCAATTAAAGCGGTTTTTAATTGGGAAAAGAACCAATCGAACCATCGAATCCAGAGAATCATCGGGTCTTCGTTCAAGCGCTTGTACTTAATCGTAAATCAACTTGCATCAAAATGACGGCCGATCCTCAGCCAACCTCACAACACGGAACCAGATAGAGCGCTATCCCAACGACTGATTGATTAGTAATCATGCCACCAGACAGAATCCCTCTCAGGAGGGAACGATAACCTTATGAAATTATTCTCTCTATCAAAATTCTATTAATCGATTGCTTCACTAGACCGATATAAATTTGCCGGTACAGATGGCCTCAACAAAGATTTTACAAAAGATTTCAATTTCTAATAGTACTGGCGTTGTCACCATTGGCATTGAAATACAGCAAGGACGAACGCCACCAGCCTTCTTCCAAAAAGTGTTAATTATTCTTTTATGTAAGAAGAGTAATATGATGGATGCAATGGATTCCCAATCAATCGGCTTTTTCCAAACATGCTTCAAAGCAGTGGCATATACTTATAGCTCAAGGGGTCACCGCGTTCGAATCCAAGACACACAACGGATTTAATTCAAGGAACTCAGATGTCATAAACTGTCATGTTAATAATAGTTCACTTCTTATTGGCGACTTAAAAGTCGTTAGATTTCCTGCTGCTAGTCAATCATCCATGATGCTGGATTTTTGCAAGGCGTACGACACGGTCTTGCGCTAATTTTTATTGGACGTGCCGTGAATATCGAATTAGCGGGGTGTTGATTTGGCTAATACGTAGTATCCACCACGACACTACAGCACAATTCCTGGCGAGCGTATACCTAATAGATACGATTCCCGTTGTCACAGGCATCCAACAGGGGTGCCCGTTAGCTCCGCTACTATTACTCCTCGTCGCGAAGATACTTACAATCACACTGATGCAAATTACCCATATCAGCGGCTTGCAATAACTCAGTATTCCAGACCATGAGCATGAATTCTCGGCCTTTGAGAATGATTCGACGGTATTTCTACAGCAAGCGATACACATAACGCTCGCAATGATCATTATGAAGCGTTTTGAGGAAATTTCCGGTCTTTGTGTATAACCGGCATCGAGCGTTCTAATCTTCCTAAATGTAGCGGTCTCTATTAACTATTATATTAAAAATTCTCGTGATCTAAAACGAATTCACGACTCGTCATTGGGCTATCAAGTCGGAACTGGTGACGTCGTGGACGCCAATTGGAATTTACGGATATGGAACGTCAAAAAGCTACTCGCCGTAGCGGCGAGTATTTCAACCAGCGTAGCGGTCAGGATATTACTGCTAAATACAATCCTTTTACTGGAGGTATTATTTACATTCGCGGTCTTCCGGATCTTCCAGTGAACTAGGGGTGAAATGTATAATCTGCAGAGGAATTTTATATGGCATCACTCTACTTCTACGGATAAAAGTAGACATAAATTCAACCCAGAATTGATATAAACTCCACTAGGAGCGGGTGATATAGTTCTAGTCTTCATCGACGTTGCAATATCTTCTCAGAATCTGAAGAGCGCCATGAAGTTGCTAGTATCACAAAGGTATTGCCATAATTATGCTTGGGTGCGTGGCCATTTCAAGATATCTATTCTCTAGCTGCGTAGGGTATATCAGCAGAGCTTTCATCAAATCTAACAGCAACATCATACTTGAAGGCCCAAAACAGGATATCATGGCGGAAATAAGTGCGTGGATAGCTCAAAGACAGAAATAATAGAGGATCATTAGACAGCTCCAAAAAGAATCGATCAAACGGCTGCAACCTAGTGGTCACCAGTACTGGTCACGGTTTAATTCTACAATATTCTGGACATATGCTGACTTTTACGTCCACGTAAACCTAGGAAAAATAACTTCTGGACATCATATCGATGGGACGTGCATTCTTGGATCGTGGATGAAAATGGTACTATGCTCTCAGCGAAGAAGGACCCACTACTACAGGCCTGTACTATGTTCCAGAGGCATGTGGGCTGAGTTGGGCAACCGAAAGCCTCATACACATTATATGGGACTGCGAAGGCGCACGAAAGAGTTGGATGTATATCATCTCACAGTGGACGAGATCACAAGTACCAGCTGATCAAACGCTTCAGTACAAAAATACATTATTGTAAAGTGTGGTTCCGGATCTTCCGTCAATGTTGCGTGCTGGTATAGAGCGCAGATTTCCGGATATATCGGACATCCTCGGACGGGAATGGAAACGGATATGGCGGATAGCATGACAGTCTGCGTAACCACGGCATGGACCAGCGGAACAGGGGAACCAATAATCTGGAAATTGCATCCGCTGCACTAGAGGTGGAGGGAGTGCAACAAGTACTGATAGAAACCTTAACGTGACCGCAATCAAGGAACAGCGGAATGGCAGAAATGGAAAACGTAGCGTCTACCTATTGCTCGTGACAGAAATGTTCCGGGAACTTCTGTTACACCGGTAGCCGGAACATCGTGGCCCACCTAGGTTACAGGAGCCATCGTCTAGAGTACTTGAGTGACTTAAGCCACTATAAAATCCAACAACCCGACATGGTACATAGACAATTTGTTTTTTCGATCTCATAATTGACTGATTAACCGTTTTTACAGCTACAATCCTAATGATCGCCATTACCACTGAGAGGGATCAAGTCAGTCACATATTTCATAAACTAGTTGCGGTGAACAGCGCAAATCCCTAAATACAAAGCCTTTATGCTGGTAGGCATCATGGAAACTCCAATAATTCAAATTGAGGCTTACACCTAGTCTATTGGTCTTTCATATCAATAAATAGACGCATCTAACTTTTAAGGATAACGAGGCAATCCAAAACTAAGTGAGGCTGATTCCAGGACAGATCAGTTAAAAAAAGAAAACAGGTGAAGTAGAGATCTGGAAGCCCCAGATTGTGGTAAGATTTAACGACTAGTATCAAGACTGTGTACTAGGGGATTGTACATAATTTAGTCATTTGGTGGCGCCTGGCTGTACTTTGATGCAAGTGATCGCTGACAGAGTGGCGACAATAAGACGACAGATAAAGTACATGCCACCAGATAAGCCCCATACTAAATCTTCACTTTATGGCTTGGCAAAATGAGGGTGTACTTGCACTTCACGCCTGAATGCAGTATTACCGGGGGCACAACAAGATGGCAGATCGGGCCGCCAGCATCGGAATAAATTCAAAGCAAACGATAAAGTCAACCGTGACGACAAAAATGGTTAGGTATTTCGTGAGGTCACTGGACAGAAGCGTCCACACGTCCACAAGTGCACGTCCACGAGACCATCGGCACAGTAGGTGGTAGCACTGAAGTACAATCTTGTCGGTATAAATTTGCATCGCACTGACTTCTTCTTGAATAAACGCAGCAGCAACGGAATATAAATCCCACCACTTGTTTGCTGTCGACAAGAATGCTTAATCTTTTCAAGTAGCGTAGTTTATAGCGTAAAAATCTTGACCATCATGGATACAAGAAGTGTCTGGTTGTACATCAAATTAACACTACGAATAATTGTTACGGGGTCGCAATACATAATCAAAAGTTGATAATCTCCTAAGAGGTATGGGGAGTGACATATTATAAGCGATATCGGTAATTACGTACCTTCTCGGCTGCTCTGATATTTATCGTTTTGTGCGCTAATTAGAGATCAGCATAACTTTCGCTATAGCTTGTACGCAAAAAACTCCACAGCAGTCGGTATACTTTATTGTATCGCCTATTTTCGGCAGACTGTGACTGGTACATGTTTTGGTCACGTATGTTTTTTGGTAAGAGTTTAGATATTTCCCTTAAACGATTCGAAGTTTGTCATGGCCTCTTGCTGGCATGTGGGGACATTGTCGATCAGCCATTGACGCATCCCAGGTATGACCTTCTTGTCTTCGTCGTCCGTTTAAGTCAGGTCGATAACTTCATGTAGCTCTTCTTCGCTGTCGCCGTACTCGCCTTCGTCGACAGTTATTTCCTTGTCGCGGTTGGCCTTGTCGTTCCCTTTCTCGCCGACGTCACATAGATTCGTAATGTGGAGACGGATTGCGCGGGCCGCACCGATCAAGCTGCAGCCGCTGTGTTTAAACTTCTTGATGTACTTCCTCTTCCGCGTCGTGTTCCGCAAGCCGTGTCGGTCCCTCCCCTTTTTGGCGCACTTTGCGAAGGCGGACCTAATTTCAAAACCGCTCAAGTCCGGCTTGTCCTGCTTCTCGCGCGTCGCCCGCATGAAGTTTCGGCGCCACCTCCACATCAGGCATGAATATGCATGCTGTGCTTAGCCGTATTCCGTCACCGATGCGTAGTCCTTACGTTGCGGCTTCGCGTGGGTCACTTCTGGCAGCGGCGGCCATGTCTCCGGGACATACTCCTTCTTGTCCGCGATGCAGTGGTCATTCGCGGGCTCACGCGAGCCACTCTACTCAGTCGCCATGTCGGAGGTGCTGGGTCAATCACTTTCTGACCTCTCCTTACTTCGCCGATCATGGATGGTTGGCCGTAGCAATCTGTGTTTTGATTGGTTGTGGATCTTCTCACTTCCTCTGATTTGGTACCGGTATCGACGGGTATCACTACGTTTCCCCATCTAGTCTATTCTAGGATATCCTAGGTTCTTGTCTATTCTAGGCTATTCTAGTTTTTTTCGGTTCCTATTTAGAGTCCTTTTTTTACCACTTATCTCTCACCGAATTAGCATGAACTTTTTTCACCAGACTATATCTCTTGTTCTAAATTGGCATTTCCCTGTACAAGTGCACAAGAAAATGTCACCTTTGCGGTAGCGCCTAAGCCCCTTAGGTCGTTGTGTATATGCCCTTCGCCTTGTTTTTTCAGCTCGTCGTATCATCGTTCTCGCGCTGTGCTTCTACTGCTTTGTCACCAACGTTCTCCGTGGCTCTCTCAGTTACTCCTAAAACCTCAAGCGGGACAACCGCTGCTTCTGATCTTTCTGGTTGCTCGTTCTGCGTCTGTTCGTCAGTTTTTGTCGTTGTCGGACACCTACTACCTGTAGCAGCGGTTGAGAGATCGTAATACATTCCAACCAAGGAGTTTACAATACGCGTCGTTGTGATATAGAGGAATTCAGTTGTGCCGTACCGTGTATTGAGGTTCACTTAGCGTTTCTATCTTCCGGTAGAGACTCAATTTGATTTTAGTGGGTAAATTAATCAGCGTTCTAGTTGAAGGCATTCATCAGCGTGAACGTAATTGATTGCTAGTTAAATTGTCCTTATAATGAAGCCACACCCAGCGTCTCGCCAACCAGAGTTACATGTCAGCTCCCGGCGGAATCTTTGCTGAATGATAGCAAATACAAGCTTGATATATGTACCTTAAAGCTGCAACCAGTTTACAAGACGTTTCGTATAGTCGGTACTTTGTTGTGATGTGCACACAGAAGATCAATGAAATGGATAGGTGAATTGTTAAATCCAATACGCTGGCAGTAATTTCGTACCTTATCGGTTATAGCTCGTTCATAACTTTTGTAAGGGGTATTTTTAGTACGTGATAGTTTCTGACGTGGTAACATCCGAAAAATTCGATACTGGGATCCTAGATTAGGTAGCAGAGTCTTAAAAGGTTAAATACGTGGATGAGTTTTTTATCGCTATAAATCAGTAAATCAATTCCTGTTCCCTTTTGATTAATCAATGACACGTGCATTCTTAAGGCGAGTTAGATCGTGAAAGCTAAAAGCCTTTCTTTAGGCGTGTGATCTTGAGCATTAGTTTCCACGCGTTTCTTGGAATCCTTGGTCCCTTTAATTAGGCTAGAATCCTAACGAGATTTTTCGATACTCGAGGTCGTATTTATTCATCTTTGTAAAGACTTGCAGACTTTTTGAGTTAAATCTGTTAGTTTGTTATACTGAAATACTCTACAAGACTAGATTAATTCATATGACTAAGGAGTTAGGATATCTCCGTTTCATACGACCTGCGTCTCAATTTTTATAAATTATCCGATGCTGCACTAGTGCATCATATGAAAATTTCTTGTCTTCATGCGATCATGCTTAAGCACCTCACTGATATACTTGATGAACTTGTGAAGGACAACCAACCGTAGTTGTGGAAGGAAGCCTCCAGACTGGTCTTCTTCAAGCCTTATGGCTGATCCGTTATATGGATATCCGTTTTACATCCACGGCCTATTAAAGCAAATTCCAAGCTTAGCTTGGTCAAGCCTAATGCATTTGGGTCGCAAATCAAAATTGCATGATTGTCGAGGTACGGTACCCGCTACAACGTTATCTGATCCGTTTTTTCGATGAAGTCTTGGATGGAGTAATGTTAATTAGTTTGCGAAACCTGGTTAACCTACTACGTCTTCCCCAGCCACGCTCGAGCGACACGGGCACCCCTCACGAAAACGAACCGTTTATTTTGGAGACGATTAGTCACCTATTTGTATTGGTCTTATCTTAAGATAATCCTTCTCAAGACAATTCTTGTTCATCTGGATGGCATGGTTTGACTGAATGCATTTTTTGTAAACCGCAAAGTTGATCGTTACAACTATATAACATACGAGTCTAATCAAGTTCATCAGGAGGAAGACGTCACACTCAAAGCGGCCAAATTTGCGTCGGACACAATATCCGACAGGTCTCTCATTCTGGGAGACTATCATCGCGGTATCGCCTGAATTCGCTTCTTCGTCAGCATCCCGCTGATCTACGCTAGATCCTTATCCGATTCTTCACTGGATACGTCCAAGATTCAAGATCAACCCTTTGGCTTTCGACATCCCTAGTACTCCGCAATACACGCCTGAAGCCACTTTGAATGATGAGGGTTCTCCTTTGGATGCAAAATTACCTTTGGACGTAAAGGAGATACCTGTGAGGACGACTTCACCCTTACGGAAGGCAACTTCAACAATTTGAGGGACTGACTAGGTAGAGACCCCTACTCACTACGTGGGCATCCCTTGAATGTAAATATAATCCATCTTACGATACAGGTGACCCCTGGAATTTTTCAATACGTGTCTTTTTAATCCCAATGAACATTGCGGTATCCCGTGTAAGCCGCAGGTCCAGCTTCGACGCGTCTGGTGTACGTAAAAGTGGTCGAACCCTTCGCACTTGTTGTGGCAGCTTCATTTTAATCAAGGTGGACGAGGTAGTGTTGTCGTTCGTGTCTTCACAGATTTAACTGCTGCACCAGCGGTTTAAAAAAGCTAGGTCTCGGTAAGATAAGTTGATGAGAAAATTTATACTGATGCAAATATCTATCCAACTACTTCACCATATATTTTTCTATTTCATTAAAATAAATAGTGATATTTCGGCGGTGTGTTATGTTACGCTGCGTCAGCATCTGTTCTTCCGACGCCCTTTGATGATATTGACCTCAATCGCTGCGTTGAATATCCTTGGACACGATTATATGCAGCAATTACACTCTCTGCAGCCTCTACTGCTCATAGATCTTGTCTGTAGGAAATGACATCAGAATCTGCGCAGTATGTATCGATATATTGAAACGTAGGTCAACTCAGAAGAATAAAAATTCATTAAGTCTAAATTCTCGGCAAACGTTCAGGGCGCGAATCGTTGCCTTATCGGTAGCTCATCACCAGCCATATTTTGCTATTATATACTAATTTTCAGGGCCACGCACATTTAGCCGTGTTCATATCTGGGATACAACTTAAACAAGATATCAGAAAGAAGGCTATGCCAAATTAGAGCGAGATCACAATAGTTTTATAAAATGAGCGTGAAATGTGGTGAGTTGAAGAGTAGAGGAGGATCTTAAATTCTGTATTGCACTGTGATTGACTCCATCATGTTTTTGACAAATTTCACGAGGCACCGTCTTTGTAAGATAATGATTATTGCGAGCCCAAAGGGTGCAGATGACGATCCCTAATATGAACTCTTCTTCTCCATCAACCAATTCAATGTCGTCGGTGGCACTTTTTTCTTCAAGGCGTTATCGGGTAGGATCATCCTCCAACTTCCTTTCTTATATTCGTTTCAATGAACATCACATTTACTAAAAGGCTTTAACAGTTTTCATACACGAAACACAACCCATTCCCAAGCCTCTATCCACCCAATGGGGACGTGAAAATACAGAACTTAATACAGTTCTTTGGACAGAGTTTTGTATATCGTTGGGCGAGCTCCAGAGCTTGCTTCCCAAAAAATATTATCTTATCCAAGGGGTTCCCACGTAGTAAGTAAGAGGTTTCTACCTAGTCGGTACTTGATTTTATGGACGAGTTTATTTATACCATACCAATCTTCCTAGTGACCCAATTTGAGTCAACGCAGCTTCCAATCGGAAAGATCTGTCCGGTCTTTCTCGAGCAGAAATGTTTATAGCAAATCCGATAAGCTACAACTTTTACAGCAAGAATGGCTAATCTCACGTTATTTGCCTGATCAAGTTTTACTACTATTGTCCGCTCCAGTTTGAAGATTTGAACCCAACCTGCAAAGCCGTGACGTAGTCGTCTTCCTCAGAGTAGTGTATCTTACCTGCACGAGCACGTCAGAAGGACTTGGATGATGATTGTTTGTCCTATGCAGCGTCCTAGCCACGAGTATCACTGATTGATTAGCGTAAAGAGAGGTGATTGCTAGGCGATGGTTCAGAAAGGACTCAAGCCGAAGTCACGAGTTGAAGTGCCGGTCGCTTCTCCGTCAAACCGTCAAGCGCACAACTGTAAGTGCTTGTGAAAGTTGGTAGATAGCAGCATGCCAACTCACGATTGAATGAAAGAGGCTAGATGTAAACACGAGGTCGTAAATTTCGAGGAAGTAGTATTTTACAACAAACAATCGGTTGTCAACCAAAAAACCGGTTCCTGGATCAGGATGGTTTCGAAATCCACAAATGACGACTGGAGCTTGGCAATCTGCGCATAGAATTGTCGTGTCTCCGTCACCATTTGAGTCCATTTGACTTGTGAGGAGGTCATAGCTGTCATCCAGACGCTTGGCACTATCGTGCGATAGTGACGGAAGTAGTGACGAAGCAGTCAAGGACGAACGAGTACAGTCCGCTGCTGGATGCGCGCTTACCAACAATTCTTTTAGATACACACTTCGGTAGAGCGGACGATGTAGGTAGTGAGAACGCGATCATATCGGCCTGTTCTTGGTTTGCTGGGACTGGTAATATATACGGCGAGTTGTCAATCGTCAGGGTGGTACGACGACAAATCATGTGTTGTGCGACTACTTTCGCGCCGTACCAGATAAAATGAGCCGTGTGAACGAACGGAACCGCTAAGTGACCACATGCACAACGAGGGCACTCGGCGATTCGAGAGAGATGCGTGATTGAACCAGTAGACTAGGGACCGCTTTGTAGCGGTTGAAACCATTGACACGATGCACATGACATATGCAGTATCGAGCAGCCTAGTGTACACTGTGGTGGAGTGGGTTCTCAAAACTGCGTGTTGAGCCCCCAAAACACTCACTGCGCCGGACTGCCGACTTACGGGAGGGGGTCCCCGATTCCGCGTATGGACCTTGACTCACCTTGTGTACCCGTCGGCTGGTGGGTTGCACTCTTCGGTAGACTTGGGCGGAGAGGAAGATGCCTCGGTCTTGATAAAGGTAGAACTGGGCCCTAAGTGGACATGCTTCACTGGGTGGGCCGGTAGGTGGTCACTTAATCGACCCAGTCGAGAGTGAACTTACAACCAAGTTCTTCAGGTAGCTTGTCGCTCCTGGCCTTTATCTTATTGTCTCAGGGGTGTTAACCTCCTAGCCTTTACTTTGCCCCCTAACCGTGTGGTAGGGAGACCGCTTCGGATAGCGAGCCTTGAGTGGGGTGTTGCTACTCGACGAACCCACAGGCCAAATACTGCATTGGGTTCTATCTGCACTTCAGTCTTACCACGCGACTGGCTTCTGCGGAGGGGGGGGCAAAGGGTATCCCTTCCCCGGAACAGGCGAGTGGCAAGACCCAATTTCCTTTAATGACGACAAAGTTGTGCCACGTAGATCGCAAATTGAGTAGTATTTAATATCTTTCTATTCCTTAACTTCTTTACTCTTTCCTTGCCTTATACTTTGGCTCTTCATGTGACTGGTCAGGAGCAGCCGAATCTTGAAGAACCTTGGTCTACCCATGAGGGACAAAGGTCTACCGATGAGGGACAAAGGTCTATCGATGAGAGACCAAGGTCAAACGTTGAGAGACCATGGTCTACCGATGAGGTACCAAGGCTTACCAATGAGGGACCGGGCCTACCAATAAGGGATCGAGGTCTACCCTCGGGGACCGGGACCGCCAATGCGGGTCTGCAGTCATCTTCCATCAGTGCTGCTCAACCGGTACCCGGGAACGGTCTTCTTCTTAATAGGTTTTGCGAGTACATATTCTTAGAGGTTCCAACAACTTTCGTGACCCCTTATCTCTCAGGCACCCTTTACCTGAAGGTGGCCCCTTCTCCCTTCATCGCGATAGCCTCCGGGTCCATTATTTTCCATAAGCCCTTCACCACAATACCGAGTCCACCGATGAGGGACCGAGGTCTGCCCGATGAGGGACCGGGTCTACCGATGGGCAGCCGTGGTCTAACCCGGGGGACCGAAGTCTACCCCTATGGATCGGTCTTTCTAGAGAGGGACTGTGGTCGGCATCCTTCGATACCGTTCAACCAGTACACTGGTAATAATCTCCCCATTGTTCGTCTGCAAACCCCGCTCGTCCCAAGTTCGTGTCTTCTCCGTGGTCCCCTTATCTCCGGTACCTTCGATTCACTGGACCGTAGGTCCACCACTTTTGAAAAGCATTTCACCACACCATCATAAAAGTGTAACGACAAGTGAGGATCCATATCTTAGTCCATTGAGATGCGAAAATAAATGCACGAATGGAACTCACCAGAGGCGGAGCATGTGGTGGCTCTGCTGAAATAGTTCGGATTTCATCTTGTAGACTGCAGTGGTGATGGTGTGTAAAAATCTGAGAGCGTGGGTCAAGTGTGAACTGGGAAGGATGCTGAACCGTGCGTGAGCGGGTCGAGAAATGACGAGACACACACGTTGTTGTTGGAGGGTCAACTTGAACCATTGACTGACTGAGCTTGTCTGCTGTTTGCTTGCATTGCAACCTTGCTGGTACTTTCGATTTGCGACCTAGTGCGCAGAAGATACATCTTGGCACTTTTATGGGTGCCTTCAACGTACGAGCACTGCCGACGGCAGCGGCGTGCACAGCACTGCTAAACCATTGACAGGGAAGCGCGGATCCCACGAGCAGCTGGACCACATGCCGGGTTTTCCTGAAGAGCGAGGGATGGACGCTGACGGAGGTAATGGTTCACCCATATGCCCTGGAGTTGTTGGGGACGGCGACGGGATAAGCGGGCCGTCCCTCGTACTTAAGGCGAAATCTGGGCGGATTCCGTACGCATCTGTGGTCAGAGGCCCCAGTGACTGTCATGATCCCTACAACAGCCCCGGCCTCGTCAGAACCTTCGATCCCGGCGAATTTTGCCGACCTAATAGCGACGACATTTGCCGTGATGATGTCCACGCGTTTGGCCAAAATGGTCCTGACGAGTTTGGCCAAAAATGGTCTTGACGAGTTTTGCCGACCTGACGCCGACGACTTAAACAGCACCAGCCCCGACAAATTAAACCTCCCAGGAACCTATTTGAATCGGGGTGGTAGTGTCTTCCCACGCAAATAATACGATACCAGCGCTGCGGGGTCAGATACTCTCAGAACCGACGGGCGGTCCTGATACGCACAGCCACCAGGATGCAAATAGAGAAAGCGGACGACGATCTGCGTCCGATGATTCTACTTGAGGAGGAGGATGTTGCGGCATGGATGGTGGAGCATCATACTCCCTTCACCACCACGGTTTTGGTATACACGCACCACGAGCTACGCGGGTCGTGATGCTTATTTATTGTTAGGCATGCCGGGAAGAAAAGGCTATTGCAATTTAAACTCCTTACGTGCTCATACCTCAGTGTATCGCCAAGAAAAACACGGCTACAATAGCTCTTGTAGAGCAGTACGACGGAGACTGGACCCAATGTCCTGAGTAGGTAACTCGTCAACAGTGCCAAGCAAACCAGTTGCGACGACGATACGAGACAGCTGACTTTTATTATACCGGATCAAGTGGCGGCTGTTAGCTGGAATGCGAAGTCAACTATCATCCGCGGGAAGCTACTTCAGCTTATTTGTCCTGCTACTATAGAGCGTGAAGGTATTACCTCTTTCTTGGCACCTGCTCTATCTAACGGCCGAAACCTACTACACTATCAAGTACACGTTCTCGTCAATGGAGTAGCGGATAGCACAGTTCAGGCTATTTTGGCGTCAAGTGTGTCCTGTGCGGTTGAATTCTTGACGTGTGGGTGATCACATGAATCGGAAGCGTATGATTCCAAATTCTTTCGTTGCGGCTTTTTCGACGCGATGGTTTGTCCGGACCAAATCAAGTTTGTTACGAACAGCTAAACCTCCAAAACTGCGTTATTAGTCAACCATTTTTGACATTTTAACGCGTCTCCTGTTTTACCTACTACTTGCCTTATCACTCGAGTGACAAGTGCGGATGGCACAAAAAACAACTTTCAAGTTGAGCATCACCGCGAGCTCACTGATATGACTTTTGCAACTCAACATTTCAGTTGTTTAACTTTCAACAACTTTGACGTGGCAGGACACCCGCAGTATGTCTCTGGAGACTAAGATACCCTGGAGGCGACTAAGGCGAAGTTGAAGGCGGACGAAGACAAGGCCCCCCTCGTGAAAAAGGTGTCTCAAGCACCTTCTCGTAATATTCAATAGGACGACACCACTCGGCGTCTCCTTCCGCTGGCGGACCTGCATAGTGTAGCGGTGCTATTCATTCCACTGGAATGTCAGCTAACGGATGGTTTGACCCTGGCACAGACAAGAGACAGCAAAATTCGTGGCCCACGGTGGCACCGTTGATTCCACCGGGAGGCCCGGTTGTGAAACCGACCGACATTTGCCGTCGAACAACGCTGACGGATCTGGCAAGGCGGATCCAACAAGGCCGACTCCTCCCGTCAAGACCATCTCACCGACCACGGACAACGAAAAAAAGAAATCACCCCAATCAGGAAATGGTGCAAACGAAAGGTGAAAAGAACGCGGTCCACTCTGCTTCAACAATATTCGCTTCTTCCGAGGCGACCAAACAGCTCAATGGGCTATTTATGAACTCGATCAACTTCTGGAAGGTGATCACCAGGTAGCTGAAGCAGTTCCAACTACGGACTCAGGGCCCGTTTCCTGGATGCCTTTAAAGTCATCGAAAGAGACGGAGTTTGCGGTGGCTAAATCTAAAGTTTGGACGCACAACTAGCGGTCGCGGTACTCATTTCGAGAGCCGTGGAGAAAAGTGAGCAGATGAAACCGTTAAATATTGCTATTTCCAGACTCATTCTCATGCGCTCGAGGTGGCTATTGCCAATGAAACTTCAAATGATGGGGAACCTACTTCTATCGACAAAGTAAAAGGGGAATCGCTGAGGATGAAGTCATATATTGTACTGCAGGTGCGGTGGCGAACAGAGCGGTGTCAGATGCAACGAACGTAACCAAAACACTTAAAACATTGACACGCCGGTTGACAAAGATTACACCGAAACCGAAGCCCATGAGCGAATCCAAGGTACCTTGAGCTACTTCCCCGACTAGCGATCTGCCTATCGATCTGGCTAAAAATACAAGGGAGAGGAGTCGCTCGACAATAAACGCTTGTTGGCTTCGTATGTTTGCTGAACACGGTCCATATTAAGCGTGAACTTCACGACACGACATGATAAGGTACCTATGGGGGTTATGTCTAACGTTCCGGATCCATCGAACATGCAACTGACGTGTTACTAGGATACGGACGGGCAGCACCCACGGAATCTCGATGTTACAATGGTAGAAGTACGACTACGTTTGGCAACAACATATGCATGGATGATATGGTAGAATGAGCTCTGACTCTGCCTCCTTGCGCAGCTAGCGTTCCTATTATATCCTATCTAGCTAAGGTTATCAAAGAAGATCTCAAAACAAGTCAGGAATTCTAGCTGACTCAGACAGGGCTACCAGTGGTACGACGAAAAGTCCTATCGACATCCAGGGAGATCAGTGTACACAAGTAGCGTTTCTGTCCACGTTGTCCAATTTTGCACTCAAGATACTCGCGATCAGACCTTACGCACAACGAGAGTGGATTGCTTCTGCTGCGTTAGCAGATGCAGAAGCGTCGGAAAGCACGAATAAACTGCTGCTAACACAGCTGCGATCTGGAAATGGATCAGCGAGCACAAAGCGGTAGCTGCTCTTCCGGGTACGATGCCAGTTGGTACAAAGGGCCATACCGGGGGGGGAAATTGTGTGCATTGGAACTGGTGGCTCTAGTATGTGAGCTGCCGTTACACGATGATTACATCGCTTCGATGACGGGAGAAGCTCTACGTGCTTTTGTAAATACCATCAACAGCGAGTCTCAACTGGCTGTGATGCGTTAACACACCACACACGTAGATGAGAAACTTCGCAAGTTGTGCTCGGGTTGGGCTGCAACGGCAGACGGGCAAACTAGTCATTCTCGCTTAAAAACGGCTAACATAATCAGCGCTGGAGACAATTCAGTAAAGTACAGCCTGAATTTCTGTGTGCAAATTTCCTCGAACCGCTTGCGGACTTAAATCATTGGGGAGTCCTCAATGTCCTGTGTATTACAACCCCAACTATCACCCGTTGAGGATGAGACAAAAGTAGTTATGCCGCAATCAAGGCTACTCTAAATCACATCTACAAAGAGGGTTGAGCAGCAGTATTCAGCATAGTTTTCAAACCCGGCCAACTGGCAACCGGATCTAGAGCCTTATCGCCCGGTATGATCAACTGCTGGAACCCCAGTGATGAGGGCATCTAGGATGTGCTAGGGGCTGGTCAGTCACGAAGTGCGGTTAAACGTCCCTCGTTTTCAAACCCCACAGAAAGATTGCGTACGATTGACACGATTGGTATTTCTCCAGATCAACTTCAAATGGCAGTTATTCCCCGGCAGGCATTCCCGAAGACGTCACAGGCCTTGCCCGACGTCTTCATAGACTTATGGTGAAAACATTCCCGGCAACCGCGTAAAAACAGCACCGGGCTCCATTCGCAGAATGTAGCAGGATTCCTCAAGCGTCCAGAACGCTACGCAGCATAGTTTAGTCACTTTTGGTAGTCCAAAGCAATGGATGCTATCGACGTGGTTCTTGTACAGAAAACACCTGGCTCTCTGGGTGAGTCAGCACCTATGGAAAAGCTGTACAACTATACCCGAGGATTCGTGGAGAAACCAGGACGCTCGCTGTGGACAGCGTCCAAGAGCCCTCGTAGAGGAGTGAATTTTTTTTTGAATTCGTACTCATCGATTACTGAAATGAGCTCGTGGCGAGAGGCGCATCGGACACCGCACTGAATGGCTACTCAAATTACTATTTAGGGCGAATCCGTCCTTGTTGTCAACGTTTATGCCCCAAGTGATAAGACTGCAAACGGAGACGATTTTTGAGGGACTTCAATAGCATCTACTGAGACAAGAAGGACCCGTGTTCATTAGAGGGGAGATTAACAGCACGTTAGTGTCGCAATTTGACCGTTCTTTCGTCTCGCCACCAGGTAGACATGATACTTTGGGGCTGAGACGGCTTCTACGTCGGGCGCAGCTAAGCGATGGTTCTGAAAATGAGATGAAGATAGCAGAAGAAGACAGAGCCGTACCAGTATTCCATGCGGCGGCGCACACTTATCTCTACGCTTGGCCCGGCGGTGGATCATCTAGTTTACGGCTGATCATTGGTATGTAAGTACTCTACACGCCGATTAGATCAGGGATGTAGATCTGTCGGTACCTGGCCTAGCCGCTGACCACAATGGTATAAGTATCAGGATTGAGAAAATCTCGTCACCTTGTGCGTGTATGCGGCAAAGCGGCCGCAAGGAAATTTCCGGTTGAGTTGGAGTTGGGACCGCACAGATTGCACGCTCCAGTTAAGTTGAAAGGGCTATGATTGGCGGACACAAGCTGGGACGAGTGGCTCGCAATAGCGCTCCCAACCTAGAGATCAGGATCGCCACTACGTGGAACAAGGCCAGATTGCGGTAAAACTGGTTTGATTAAACAATCCGTCGTGAGATACGGCAGGACCGGACTCACGATCTCGACCTGGGATCACGATCCCCAACTTGCGATCTCGATCCCAACCTACGATAACGATCCCAACTTGCGATTGGGATCCATGATCGAGTGGTCGTGGCATCCAAAATGGAACACATAAATACGAGGGGATGATTTTCCTGAAACGGCGACGCGTGGCATCCGGTTAGGAGATACAGATAGGCACAGTGACAGGTTTTGGGGGTTGATAGGTTAATCAAGAAATAAATGAAAGACTTTTAATAAATCATCGAAGAGTTTTATACTAAACAGAGTTCAATTTACTTCAAAAGACACACGCTATCTCTTCCGGGCAGGATTTTGGCCTCCCAGTCGACTTGAGTCCACCTGTAAGAGTGCAACCCGCCCTACCGACGAATACACAAGGTGAGGAAGGCAAAGCACACGGAATCGGAGTACCCATCCGTTATTCGGTCGTCTGGGCGCCAGTGGAGAGTTGGGATCGCCTCATAAAATGAGCGAATCCCAGTCCACCACATGTACGTAAGCCGATGCTAGTAAATCTTGTTCCAGGATGTGCACACGCAACTGTGAACGGCGAAATTATTGCGTCCATAGAAATTGCACAGGTTCAAGTTGAGGAATCTGATTCTGTTCCGACTTTGGACTATCTCACAACCCGAAGATTGGCCGACTGGTGAAATGAATAGAAGATCAGGCTCCGCAAGGTTCTTTTGGACACTACCAAAAAATCTCGACAAGGTCTGACGAGCAACTATAAGCAGTAGCTGAGATGTCTATACGTCTGAATGGTTGCAGTGGTAATTGAGGCGCGGGCAACCGATGATGCCCCTGTGATTGCACAAGAAAGCTGGGACCAACCTGTTCTAGTCGATACTCTTACGGAACCTCGGCTTGATGAGGCAAAGTATCGACGAATATGGCAGAAACCAGGCGAGAGAACTTCTTGTGTAGCACATACTATCCAGGCAGGAAATCTCAACGTTTCTACGCACAGATGTCGACTAAGGTTCATGACAAATCTATCGTTTCCCTAGGTGGGAAGGCAACATACGGGCCAAATCGACCTCAAGAATTGGCTGATGAAATGGCCGACGGCTGGTAGCATATTACGAACTATTCATTTGCTTATTTTGAAGATACTGCCGCATTTCTTTGAAGGGCCTCCGCGTAGAACGGGTAGACAAATTAACTGTTACGTCCTCGATTTCTCCTGATGAAGTGAGTGCGGATTTAAAAAGGCTCAGGTGTGGGTTAGCCGCGGGGCCGGATGAAATATCCAACAGTTTTTACAGAGATTTCGCAGATGTGCTCGCGACTTTTCTAGCTATATCGTACACTTGATTGGTTAAAGTGCAGCGTGTTACCGTCGTCGTTGGTCAACAGAAATTCAGTGTCCGAAGAAAACGGCGGTCTCCGCCTTGCAGCTTGACAATCGTCCGATCGCGCTGCTCTGTAGCGATTACAGTTTTAATTACCTGGATTCTTTGTTTCGGGTGTGGCCGATGCTTTCGCATCTCGTACTGCCATAGTAACTTGTTTTAGTCCCAAAGCGGTAGATATACACAGTTCTTGACATTTTCAAGGCGGTACGCAAAGCAGCGATTCTGAATAGCGATTTACATGGATTCATTGCTCTGCTTCTCCATTCTGTCAGGGCATACGACAATTTGCAACGTCCATATCCACTTTTGGCTCTTAATTGGGACGAATTTTCGCCCCCTTCATATCAAAAGTGTCCGCATAACACCGCGATAACAACTGCCGACTTATTGTGAATAGGTATCTCTCACGTTGACGTGAACTTAACTGTGGATAATGGCAAGGTTGCCTCCTTGCACTACTTCTCTTTATCCTCGCTCTAGATAGTGTCTATCGAGTGAACCAAACAAGAGTAAACATTCGCGGGGTTCATCTCACCGCAAGGAGATGGACTACTGAGTTTAAAGTATCGGGCTACGCTTATGATACTGTTGTATCACTTCCATATTTGCGACTTATCACGCAAACAAATCATAGTGCCACGAGATAGGGTGTATAATAATACTATGAGAACTGTCACCTGCAGTATCACGACCCCCAATGGGCACACGGAGTTCAATGAGCGCGGAGGGCACGGGCACGGAGGGGACATGCTCCTTAAGAGAGTGGTCTGGGGGCCGTCGAGTGAGGTGGCCCCAGTGTTCCCATGACGGGGCCGGAGGTGATGGATTCCTTTAGCGAGGGAACTGTGGGGCCCGCGGTGCAGCTTGGGGATGTGCACGGGGATGATAACCATCCCCAGACGTGAAAAGGCGGTCCCGGAGTATAGATGAGGCTGTGCATGGGGATCCTGACCAGCCTCAGACCTGAAAGGGGGTCTTGGAGTCCTGCCTATGGCCGATGGAGGCGATACCATCACAGGTCGGTGAACATACGCGTCGGCTGTCGTCGACGATTTCCCGGAGGAGATGGACAGCTACTAACTGATGAATCCGGTGAGATTTTTCATCTATATATAGCCGACTAAGATGTGCAAGGTCGCCAACAGTCGGCGACTTTGAAGTGGATAGGCGCCAATGTGTCGGCGACTACGTAGTGGAGAGTCGCCGAAGTGTCGGCGACTCCCATGAAGAGAGAGACCAGAATCTTGCCGGATCCAAGGATGAGAGCCAGCGATTATTTACCAGGCGCAACCGCTTACTGGTGCGGGTGGTCACTCTTGTGTGGAATGAAAGAGCAGACAACAACCTACGACCGATGATCCTGCTGGAGGAGGAATCGTTGGCGGCTTGGATGATGGGAGGCATTGTCCTACTTCTCCACCAGGGTTTCATGTGTGCACCCACACGAGGGCCACACGTGTTGTAATGCCCGATTTCTTTTTAGCGTACCTGGAGGGAAAGGTCTTTGCGGTATTACCTCCGTACGTACGTATGCCCCAAAATATCGCTGAGAAGACTATGCTAACTCAACTCCACAAACCCCGAATGGAAGAACAGGCACCTGACAGTATGATTCAAGAACTGTTTAAGGGTGCTAAGAGGACCTGCTACGACGTGAACACTAGACGTACCACATTCGTGTTGCCGGATCAAGTAGAAGCAGCAAGTTGACATGCAAAATCCATTCTGTACCGTGGTACCCGACTTCAGCTTTTGTTTGCGGCCACTATGGAAAGAGAAGATGTACTGGCACCCTTCCGATTACAAATTTCTCCACTATCAAGTGCAAATTTTAGTCCACAGCCTAACATCCAGTATTGTACTAGCACCTCTTTCGTCGAGCGTATTATGTGCGGTGACATCGGTGACCCGTAGGTATCTCATCGGGTCTGAGGTATATACCTCAAACTTCTTCGTGGCGACCGTTGACACTGTATCATGTCCCAAACAACTTTTGGTGACACACTTTTCGTCACCCGATACGTCGCTGTTTCTTCATCATCGTCGGCATCTCCAGCGGGTATCATCTTTTTCTTGCTACTCGCCGTTTCATTCAAGCGCCAAATGTGCCGCTGAGAATGGTACCATCGTCTTCAAACATCACCGCGAGTTCATTGGTATGCAATACCCATCCCACCAGGTTAGTGGCTGGACCTTAAATACCTCGACGTCGACGTACGCTTGAAGCATGTCGTTGGACTGGCAGAGACCCTGACTGCGAATAAAGCCAAGCTGCAAGCCAAAGCGCGCAAAGCCCGTTGTTAAAATAAGGGTATTCAGGCTCCCTCACAGGTTCAGCAATCGGAGTCAGCTTCCGCTGCAAACCCTTGGTGGCCAATCAGATGTGGTTCATGGTGCCACACGCTCCTCGGATCTTTCAACTGAAGGGTGATTTGACTCTATCCAAAAGAAACACCTAGGGCCTCGCGCCAGACTTCGACGACATCAGGGCAGTCACCTGCGAACAAACAACGTCCGCTGCGTCGACCTAAGTCCCCAAAAGCATACGGGAACGCTCAATCAACTCCTACCTAATTGATTCCTACTTTCCAACGGAACGCAAAGGTACTGGGTCAAGGCAACAAGAAAGCCTCCGCTAAGGCTAAGGTGCACACAAATGAAAGTTCTCCCACGCCTGCAGTGCCGCCAAAGCCTACCGACTCTTCGACGGTGGCACATCGATGTGAATAGGCGCTTCTTGAGCTAGAGCAGCTAATTAAGGGTAACAGCACGGCTGCATTGGCGGACAACAAGGCAGAGAGTGGTGATGGTAGCTCGGACACCTCTGTATCTCCTATCGAGATCTCTCTGGCACATGCTCGCACAGAGATAGACGATGCTCATCGTACGGTTAATACGCTCCCATCACGGCAGAGGAGGAGCAGATTTTAGCCGATACAAGAAAGCTTGCTACGTTGTGGCTCGTGCTCACGCGGTCGAAGTGACTATTGATTGTGAGAATGCGGAGGTCGCCAGTGCTCTCTATACCGATGAAGCGACTGAGGATCTGGCTTGATTGGATTATGAATACCTTGCTGCCAATGTGGCGGCTACAGCTACAAAGGCGATCCTCACAACTGCCACAATCAAACTGAAGACGAAGGTACGACTCTTAGCGAAAAGTACCCCCGACGAATATCTAGCGCGCGAGGCTGAAGGCTAGCAAAATACCAAATCTCCGGCTGAGATGCCGATTGCCACAGCCGAAAAAATAGGGATGCGGCCGCTACACTATACAGCACCTACTGATATCCTGCATCCACCGGAAACGGGAATGTGCTTCTGTCGGTACCTAGCCGATTTCTGGCACGGTTATCCTCGCAAGCGTATCCGAAGATCCGGCGCCATAGGATATGGCGCTGACCTGTAATCACGGTTCAGAATCTTCGGATACGCTCGATCTCGACGTCGCAATGGTAGAGAGTCATAGAACCTTAGTCACACCATGAGTCATGAAGATCTGGGTGGTGGTGATGTAACGCCTCCACCTTGCACCGCCAGTGTTCCCATACCAGCTGAGTTAGCTAAATGCTATTGAGGACGAGATCTATCTCTCTTCAGGTATTATAGGGTGCTCCGATTCCTGTTTACATGCCCCAGATTCCATCCCACCCGAATTGTATGATGCTCCGCTTGCGTTTGTAGCCGTCCTGTCGCCGATGGAAAACATTTCACCCCTGACACACACGTACATGCGTTACGTGTCACCAGAGCCTGCAAGGTCTCAGAGGCTGCATCGGCTGCGTTAACAGCTACGGCGGTGCCGGAGCACACAAAACAAATTTCTGTATACATGGCAGAGCTGTTTAATGGATAAGCACGTGCAACAATAAAAGTTACAATTCCTACTACAATGCCAGCTGGCCCGAAAGGTCAGACAGCCTGGATCAGTTCCTGTGTGTCAGAGATCGGGGAGATTGTCAGTGTTCTGCCTTTTCCAGTTTCTTATCTTAATTTGATGACCGAAGAATCCCTCCGGGTATTTGGTCGCTCTATAAATATCGATTCTCAGATTGCGGTTATTTGCCAACATGCCAGCCACACAAACGAACGTCTTCGTGAACTGTGCACTGGTTGGGTTGTGCCGGCTAAAGGTCAGAGTGGGCAAATTCGGTGGAAAATAACCGATTACATTTAACGATGGCGACGTGTCAGCCAGTTACAGCAGGAGTTGCTCTTCGCAACAGTCGTCGAGCCACTACAGGACTTGGATCAAAAGGATGTGCTAAATGTGTTGTGTGTTTTGCTACCAGCGCTCGCGCCTTTGGAGGCCGAGACAAATGTAGAACTGCAATTAACCAAGGCAGCTCTTTATCACACCTCCGACGACGTGCCCAGAGCACTATGCAGAATTCTTAGCAAACCTTCTGATTTGCAACCAGTTCTTGCCCTAATCGCGCTCGACGGGCGTCTACCGGATCCTCAATACTAAGCGTATCGCGGTTGTTATACCGGCTGGATTGACACAAAATGCGGTTCCTTCTCCGGAACGTTTGCGGGGCAACCTCCCTTGAGTCACCGAAATGTTACACCCCGCCGTCAACATCGGCCAATTCGAAAAGCCGGACGGCGGCCACTCGAAACCATCATCGGTATACACTCGCAAAACGTTGCAGGATTTTCAAAACATCCCGAGCGCTGCGCGGAATGGTTTGAACACTTTCTTCAGCGCGAGAAAGGGGGGGACTTGACTCAGTTTTTCTTCAGGGAAATCAAGTCACTACGGGCAAGTCAGCGGCTATGGACAAGCTGACTTGCCGGAAGCTTACCTCCAAACCTGGAGCTTCATGGAAGAATTCGGATGCACGATGTGAACAAAGTCTGGGGAGGCCCGCGGGGGTGTCGCTATACCACCTAACGCTTATTTGTCGATTACAAAGATGGAACCTTAGCACGCGGATTTTTGGACGCAGCACTCAATACGAGCTAGCATTTTCTAATGGGGGTATCGATCCTCTTCGTCAACGTGCATGCGCCGTCTGATAGTCATGAAAGGGAGGCCATTTTTGAGATGCTTCATCACCAGGTTACGGGCAAAGTGGTCCGCAATTGATGGGAGGAGATTTTTACTGCACCTTAGTTCCATCTATCTACCGGTCGTTCGTTTTATCATCCGACAGACATGATTTCCTAGCGGTGCGTAGGCTAGTAAATTGGGCACAGATGAAAGATTTTCACGAAGATGAGTTGAACCGGTCGGAGTAAGAGCGGTTAGTTTCAGCCTTTCATTCGGCGCCGCACACTTACTTCTACACGCTCCCCGGAGGTGGATCAGCCAGTTCTCGCATGGATCAATGGTATGTAATTACGCATAATTTCGGATGGATTCGTGACGTAGACCTGTCAGTACCCGGACCAGCATCTGAATACAATGGAATTACTATTCGGATCGGAGCTCCCAACCGCGTAGTACGCGTGCGTAGACCTCGGCAAGTATAACCAGCTCTGTGGTGTGCAAAAGCTGCTGCCAAATGTGCAATTTTTGATGCCTCGACACAGCATGGAGCGTAGTCGAGGAGGCTAATTTGATTCCGATGGCAGAAGTTACTACGGATTGCAGGCTAGCAGATTGGTGGTACGGGCAGTAGACGTAATTCAGAAAATATCTTCTGGACCATACCAAATAATACCTTCAGGGTTTGACGGAAAGTTACCAGCAGATCCTGCGCCGATTGTACGCCGGGCTCGACGAGGCGCTACTAGAAGCGCGAACTGCAGATGCCAAATTGACAACAGTTTACGAGATCTGCGAGCAGTCTGTCTCAGTTGATTCTCCGGAGGAGCTCCGTCGACACTTTGGGGAATGTAGCCGGTTATGACAGAGAAACAAGAAAGAGCGGCTTTTCACACAGCGCACGTACTGTCCGGGCGATTCTTCACCCACAGTTTTTGCTCGAGTATCGACTAAATATCAGGTATTACGATAATTTCTTTAGGTGTAAAGGCCTTCAACGGTCCCAATTAGTAGCAGGAACTGGCTAGAGAGATGGCGGGTGGGTGATAGTCAATAACGCTTCGTTTATTCAAGTGTTTCGATGAGACCGCCGTATTTCTTGGACTTGCCTCTCAACCGGACCAGATTGAAGATTCCACTGTCACGGCGGTCATATCTATGGAAGATGTGATTGCAGCTTTGAGGAGGCTCAAGATTGGAGAGGCGTCTAAATCGAATGAAATTAACAACACCATTTATCGCGGCTACTCTGACCAAACAGCTCCGATTCTCGCGCCCTTGTATTCAAGGTGGCTTGAATGCAACGTGTTTACGTCGTCGTTCGGAGTGGCACACATCCAGGTCCTGGGGGAAACAGCAGATTCAGCTTTGCCGCTTGATCATCGCCCTATCACGCTTTTCTCCAGCGACTATAAGTTATTTACCAAGATTCTTTCGTTTCGAGCTCGGCCTATGCTATCGTAGACTGTTGTACCGGCCTAAGATGGATTTGTCGCAAAGAGATCGGTACATAGGGCACTTGATATTTTCGATGATGTACGTAAAGCAGCGAGGGAGGATCCCGAACTACATGGAACTATCGTTCTGCTTCTCTATTTCGCTAAAGCTTACAACACGCTACAGCGTCCGTTTTTGTTGTCGGTGCTAGTATAGCTTTTGGATTTTCGCCGTGGTTCGTCTAGGTTGTCGCTGCGCTACATCGCAATACGACTTGCCAATTCATCGAACATGGCTATCGAACCAGTCGCCGTGCTGTTCGCTGTGATATCCGACGAGGGTACCCACTTGCCCCAATTCTGTCTGTTCTGGCCCTTGATGGTGCCTATCGGGTAATACATGAGAAGGCGAATGTTCGCGGAGTAATACTTACGTCGTATAGAGGAAGGACTGAGTTCAAAATATCGGGTTACGCAGACGACACGGCTGTCCACCTGCAAAAAAAATCAGTCAGCGATGAAGCATGCTGTCGACATTCTGGAGTACTTTGGTAGTTTCTCGGGTCTTCTTACAAATCGAGCTAAGTATATGGTCATTGAACTCGACTATCACGGATCACACTTGTCACTCGACACCAAAGGGCTCACTTTGATTGCTACTAGCGCGTCTTGTCGGTACCTTGGTGTGCTGGTGGGACAACGTGACCGAGAACTGGAACAAGTGTATTCGATCGTCATGGTGTCGGCTCGTTCTAACCAGGGAGAGACTCACACAGTCGAGCAGCGGGCAGTCTTTCCAGCGCCAATGTGGTACTCAAAATAACATCTCTCGCGCGTCACTGATAAACTCATCCCGCCGTGGTGACACGATTGAACGGATTGATCTTGGACTTTGTATGGGGCCCGCCATGGTAAACGGTCCATACCTTGGTTACTCGCAGCGATGGCTGCGCTTTCTATCCAACAGGGTGGACTTGCCGTGCTGTGTATTTGAACTTAGATTCTTACAGTGGCAGCAACAGAGGTTGGGTATTGGGCAGCTACTGCTTCCACGAGAGTGTTACTGATCGGAGACGTCCTCTGGGGTTCTTCCGACTCAGGGCAGACTTACACCACACCTTGTTGGCTTGCATAAACGCAACCTCTATTACGGTCGTCTCTCTGATTGACCGGAACTAAAATGTTGGCATATCTGCGGCTCGGCATGCCCGCCAAGGTGAGGTGAAGGAAGTCTGTCGTCGCGCTTTGGATTTTACATAGAGAGCCGAGATAGTCTACAATGACGATGGAAGTGTCACAGTTGATGTTCAAAGAGCACTTGATGACCACATGAGGACCGGAGTGTATGACGAATGTGCGGCATCGGGTCGATTCGACACATGGTGGATTGTACATTCTACGATGAAGATATGTCATGGCTACGGGATTGCCGGGGCAAATCGTATAATTTGAACGGTGCTGATTTTGCGCAGACACAGAACTATCTTGGCGATACTTAATTTTGGATGACAGTTCAGCGCGGGGTGACGAGGTTTTTACCCAGAAGCGACATGGATTCACAAATGACAGCCAAGCGCCGACACATCGGTTCCTTCTGCCTCGCCCTCTATTATAAGTTCTCGTAAATCGCGTATCGTGCTATTGAACTCAGCGCCTTACTCGCGTACTCTGCGAAGGTTGATCTTCACCATGACTGGATACTCAATCGCAAAGGTACATCGCTATCTCACTTCGACACGGGAATGTCGTGCGGTTCGACTCCCGTCACATCAATGGTGGCGTGAGATAAAGCTACTTCCGTGACTTGTGGATCTCCTGTTCACGTTGGTGCACATCCGGCGCTAACGCGCGTCGTGCAACTCTGCACAGAGTCGGGAAGGTGGCGGCCGCAGCGAAGAAAATCAAAAAACGATTACCACAAGGCGGCAACGCCTTGAGGGGATACGGCTTCGGGATAGCGTGTAGCGAAGCCCGAGTTTCTTATGCTTTCAACGGTACCGATCTAATTGAGTGGAGAGACGTCCGACGGATACGACCGTATTTTCCAACAGGTTCTCAAACATTCTTTCGGCTTAAGCGTAACATCTTTTACTCTGAAACTGGGCGGAATAAGATCTTTCATACCTTACCGGAGTGTAATTCCGCCCAACCCACCATGGCACATCATGTAGTTTGGACTTTCCCCGGTGCTCTACGACATTGTGACCATCGACTTTCTCGATGACAACGTTTTGGGGACTTGCCGGCAGCGGAAAGACACGTGTGGGTGTTTGGTATGGAATTGACAGGTCTTTCAAACGCCGCTTATGAATCCATTAAAGCTTTGTTCAACCCAGGTGAAACTGCTTCTAGCGCAACAAGTGTGGTATTTCCAACAGCCCGAGATCTCTGGAATTTTGTTGTCTCGACAACGCTACTGGCCGTATGGACCGAGCGCCTACGCTGCACGGAAGATCCAATTCTCCTCACAAGACATACGATGGCATGAATAAAACCCATTTACGCCGTTCGCTAAGAAGATTTCAGATCTCGACATACAAGCCTGCCGATCTGAAAGATGTCCAACTTCTTGCTCGAGTCCGGTCAGCTCTTGCTGACTGTCTCATCTGCTTTAGCGAACCAATGACGCTGCGGTTGCAGCCCGGTGACAATTCCTTAAATGTTTTCTACCTCCTATTCTTCAACGGGGGATCGCGAGGAAATCCCGGACCGTGCGATGGAATGTGAATCTTGATAATTACTGGATCTGTAATTATCAAGATTCACATTCCATCGCACGCCGCGTGCATCGTGTAGATTGCAAGTATGGCATACGGTTCCGTACGCACCACGTACAATTTTGCTAAATACCGGGGGCTGGTGAATGGCCTTCTCAAGGCAAAGGTAAGTGGCTTTTTCCTGCATGTATTCAGAGAAAGCGCTCTAGTGATATCTAGTGATATCTTTAACCTTGGACTTATCGCTCTCCTCACGAGACGCATCCGGCTTTGTTATTTCGGGAGGCGCGAGCCCTAGCAGAAATATCGCCGTCGTCAGATAGGAGCATCACTATCGCGACTACAACAAGATCGTGGATCGACTAGCCACCATCGCCATGGACACCTGTGCTTTTATTCAAGTATGGTCCCTAGGATAGCCGTGTCGTCGCTCCAACTGCGGAATTCCTCGACAATGATGTCAACCATTGGCTGGAGAGTTCTCAAGCCGAACAACCCGAACTTCAAAGCCACACAACGACTGCGAGGATCTGGTCACTCGAGACAACACCTTGCGTAGCGCCGCTCGGCTGTCCGAGGACTAGAATATCCTAGTATATAACGAGGATGTCTACACGGTAACTTTGCTGCTGGTAGAAAGGATGTAGCGGGTCGTTCGCGTACCTAAATATACATCACCTTCTCACTCACTGATACTGATGTATACCTTCGCTATAGGCCTGCAGTAACGCAGCTTGTAACTATTCTCGATGATTTTGCTAACTTTTCGGGGCTCCTGGCAAATCAATCAAAATCGATAGTCGTTGAGCTAGACCATAGCGGATCAGAACTGCCTCTACTGACATGTGGTCTAACTATGAAGTCTTAAAGTGAACCTTGAAGGTATCTTGGTGTTCTGGTGGGAACAGGATGCGGTACCTGACAACTGGAACAAGTGCGTACGTTCTCCATAGAGACGGCTTGTACTAGACCAAGAGGAGACTCACACGGTGGAACAACGTGCCGGGCTTTCCAGTGCCATCACGGTGCCTAAATCATCCTTCTTATCACGGCACTGTTAGCCTCCTCCCGCCGTGGTTACACGGTTACACAGATTAATTATGTACTTCGCATGGTGCGTCCGCGGTGGCAAGAGGTTCCGATGTTAGGTCCCTTCCGGGATGACTGCACTACGGTACAGAAGGTGGACTAGCGGTACCGTGTATTCGAACGGAACTGATGACTATGGCGGCAACAGAAGTCGGACAGTGGGTAATTTATGCTTCTTCGAGAGATTTATTGGTCCGGGACTTCTTATGGGGCACAATGAGTCAGCTCCGGCTTACGTCATGCCTTTTAGGACGGAAAACAAACTTCTAGATATCGCGGGACTCTATTATTAACCGGTTCCAAAATTGTTGGTATTTTAGCAGCTCGACATGCCCGCCTTGGTGAGGTTGAGGGGTATGCTGAAGAGCCATCGATAGCCGATGTCGACTGTAATGACGACGCTAGAGTCACGATTGACGTTTGCCGGGTGATTGATGACAAACTGCGTGCCGGAATGAGAGCAAAAGTAGTGGCATCGGGGCACTTTAAACACCAATGAATGGTATATGAAACTCTAAAAGATATGTCGTGGCTGAGGGATCGTCTAGGCCGGTCATTTAACTTGAACGGGGCTGACTTTGCGGGGGACTGAACTCCTCGGCAACACAATGTCTTGGGCGATTATTCAGAGTGGCATTGTCTGGTTTTCGCTCACGCGTGACATGGCAACCCAATCAATTGCGAGGCGGCGGCATTTTTGGTCATTCTGCCTCGCCCTTCTATACAATTTACTACATCACTGGTCTATCAGACAATTGAGCGGGGATCACTGATTGCGTACTCAAAGTAGATGAAGAGGTTGCATGACTGGATCCTCAATAGTGATCTTTACATCTCTGGCTCATGCAATGTGGGGTGAAACCAGTTGCGTCAATGATGCTATATAGCCGCGTCTACAGCCAGTGGGACTCCTGTCCACATTAGCGCGCATCCGGCACCTACGCGCGTTTTACAAATGTGGGCTGGACGTCGAAGATGGCGGACACAGCGCAGCGGACTCAAACAGATTATCCCCCGACAGCGCCGTGACGATGTATTTTGATCTCTCGGTGAAAGTGAGGCGAAGGCGGACTTTCATGTGATCTCGGAAGGCACACCGTTAATCATTTGGAGAGATATCTGGCGGATAATAGCGTCCTTTCCGACTACCGCACAGAAGCTGTATCGGCTGAAGCGTAACAGCTTTTTCGCTCTGGAATTTGTCTACCTAAGTTCTGTCGTGCCCCGGATCTAAGTGTTTGGCTGCTGTTCCAGAAATCACAAGTCATGCATTCTGGACTAGCCCTAGTGCAAGTCGCCACTGGGAGAATTTACTTGATCGGTGGCATGACTTGACGGTTCCAAGGATGAACACTTCAGTGTCTGGGTGTTTGGCATAGATTTACCGGTTGTCCCGCTCAAGGCATGGATGCTATCAAGCATTCGCTTGACTCAGGCATTTGCCGAGCGCTCAGGCTGCGGTCTTCCCAGTAGCTCAAGAGATATGGCGTTCTGTCGTGTATAAGACGCTTTATGCCATCTGGGTCGATCGCCGCCGCCGCATGGACGAATCGTCTGTGTCACAGGAGGTACACAAAGCCAGAGCCAGGACCCTCTTTTGACGGTCGATTCGAAGGTTTCGAGGATCAACATACCAGCCTGACATGGGGAAAGAAGGGCAAATCTTTGCGACTGTAAGGTCTACCTTGGCTGATACTCTACTATGCTAAGATGAACTGCCTTCATTGCAAGTGCTTCCTATCGAACGGTGCAGAGGATTGTTGTACCTTCTATTTTTAGACGGTGGATCTCGAGGAAATCCAGGGCCGGGCGGAGCAGATTCCGTCATCGTCCAAGCTCACATTCAGACGCACGCCTCATGCGTCATATGGGTATCGAGAATGGCTTATAGTTCTGCAGATACCACAAATTTAGCTGAATATAAGGGGCTCGTGCACAGCCTACGACAAGAAAAGACTAGCGGTTACTCACCGCTGTATCTGGCTGAGGAAAGCGCTCTAGTACCCTTACAACTTCGAACGCGTCACTTTCCACGCAAAATATACCTGGTGCGGCTCTTTCAAGAAGCACGGACCATAGCTAACAATCTAGATGTATCCATCTGGGGACATCATTATCGCACCTACAACAAAATGGCGGATCGACTGGCGAACAGCGCTATAGCCACAGGGCCTTCTATACAAGTGCACCCTTCTCAGACCAAGATGTTATCACGGAGGCTACGACCATCCATGACAATGATGTCTACCACTGGCTGGAGTCTACGACCTTTCACGACAATGATGTCAACCACTAGATGGAATCAATGACCCTCAACGACAATGATGTCAACCACTGGCTGGAGGCCCCTCACGCCGGACACCACGACCTACAGGGCTTCGTGCTAACATTAAGGAACCTGATCCACTGGAGACAAGACACTGCATGAAGGCTCTCAGCCGTCCGAGGACTAGTATTACCTAGTATATAAAGTTTTAGTCGTCAAGGTAACTTTGCTTCATAGCGACAGAATATAGCGGGTCGTACGCGAACCTAAGTATACGACTTTCTAACTCACTATTGTTCGGTAGCTATCTTGCAAGTGTCAGAGAGGAAATCTGTAGCGCTGAAATAAAAGAATTCTGTCATTATCTCTTGGCCTTCTGTTATCTGTCCTGCCTCTCTACCGCTCATGTTCATCTAAGCAGTTTCATGCAGCCGTAGCTCACCAAAGCTACTAACGCGACAGGCTTTAAGTCGTTAGCCGCCACTTCAACCACCCCACAGCACGCCTCTTCACGCAGGTACGTACCTAGCATGAAGCGACTAAGCTACACAGAAAAATGTAATTTCCAACACTCCTCCTCGGCTAAGACTCACCATCCTAACCAACACGCATTAAAGCACGCAATTTTGCAAGCTTGGTCGCGTCGAGTGCTTTCATGAGCAAATCGGCTAGCATTTGATCCGATTGCACGTACTGTGCTAGCACAACCCCACGTCGAGCAAAATCACACACAAACTTGACTCGAACGTCAATACATTTAGGCTTGAGCGACGACGCTTCACCCTCAATCTGTCGAATAGCGTCTCGATTGTCCACAAGCATTATCATGGGCAATTTTGGCACTGCGCCAATTTCGCAAAGCATTTCGCGTATGCCTAAAAGCTCTCGCGCAACCTCCGACGCCGCCACAAGTCGGCTTCCATCTTCGATAGGGATACTCCACCCTGTTTCTTGGCACACCAGCTGACCGCCATACCGTTAAGTATTATACCTCCGGTCAAAGACCTCCTGTCACTTTGTCCGCGGCGAAGTCCGCGTCGCTGTAACTTTCAAGCACAATCGACATACTTTCATTTTCGCTTGGTGTCATGTTGAGTTTCATCGACATCGTGCCTTTTAGGTAGCGAACCGCCCGATTTGCAAGCTTCCAATTGTGAAGTAGTGGCTGAGGTGTTTAATGCGTCTCTTTGTGGACTGCAAACACAATGTCGGGACGTGTGCATCGCGCAACCCAAAGCAGCGAACCAACCAGTGACTGAACTTCTTTACCGTAGGTAATCCATTCTTGCCCTTAACTTCAACCAATACTCCATCACTTGGGTGCACCTCGTAGCAGTCAGAACCGATAGGCGCAAGTTTTACATTTGCATCCAAGAGTCCGTGCTCTCGTAGTAAGTCAGTTATAGTCTTCTTCTGATCCAGCAGATAGCCACCATCTTCGTTGAGCACCACTCGCATCCCAATAGAATTGTTTACTTGGCCGAGATTCTTAATCGACAAACTTGATAGTCCTTCGAAGAAACTATCAACTACGGACACATTTCGTGCCGGTGACCAGAAGGTCATCCACGTAAACACCCACCACAACAATTCCTTGTCATCGGGATTCCAGTAGAGATACATGTCAGACACGTACTGTGTGAAGCCCGCATCGCACAACTTTGCGTGGAGAATCTGACTCCATAATCGGCCAGCCTGCTTGAGGCCGTACAAGCTCTTGCATAAATACAGCAAAAGCTCGTTCTTGCTTGACACGCCGAAATTCTTCATAGTCTCTTGTTCAATGTCCATGCCTTGTGGTATCTGCAGAAATATCTCAAGGTGCGACTCTTTATCCGCTTTCCCATACGCGTTCGGTATATCCCCGTGCTTGGCGGGCACTCCCACGTCGCTGCCAAAGCAGGTAGTACCTTGACCGTTGACATGTCCATAACTGCGGCGAAGGTAAGCTGATAATCAACACCAAAAACTTGTTCATTTCCGCATGCAACAAGTCAAGCTTTGAGCCTCTCGATATCGCCGTGCGCATCGGTCTTCGTTTTTAACACCCATTTGGTGTGCAGTGCATTACTGCTGGAACTTCGCTTGACCAACCACCAAACCTTTTTTTCTTCGAGTTCTTGTATCTCTTCACGCATAGCTTTCTCCCATCCTTCGCGCTTGCTGCTGCGTATTACTTCTCCATAGTTCTTGGGATCGCGTTCATAAACGTGAGCCACGACATTATCTTCACGCTCGTGCCCCTCCTGAGCACCGATAGACTGCGCGCGTTTCGATGCACCTCGAGTCCTGTGCGCATCACGTGTTATGAATTCGACTTCTTCTTTCCTTTTCGACCTTTTGAAGCCGAGATCAAGACTATTATACATGAGCCCGTCGACATCGTACCATCGGCTTGATCCTCGAAGTCAAGGGCTCTCTGCAACTGGCTATTCTGCTCATCACTCAGAGTTTCGATGCCCTTCACGTGCTGAGTAACCACAACCTTATTTTCCTTCTGCAAAA
>JH597776.1:1063752-1084085 GCA_000173235.2 Hyaloperonospora arabidopsidis Emoy2
CCGATGATAACGCCGACTTGAGACCTTTTGGGCAGCGAGTTCTTGCGCGGGTTGTGGTAAACAGAACACATCGATCCAAAAATCACAATCGATTAAATTAGGAGCACGCTTCGTAAGTATCCCCATAGGCGATGCTCTGTTGTCGTTTGCGCTTGTAGGGCTACGATTGAGGATACGTGAGGCATACTCAACTGCATCACCCCAAAACGACAGAAGCAATCGACTTGCGAATATCATCGAGCGAGCCATATTAAGCACCGTTCGGTGCATTCTCTGAGATTTTCCATTCGATTCTTGATTTTTGGATTCACTGACTTGTCTTAAAACACCTGTGGACTTGCGAAACAGGTCGACATTCTCGTACTCTCCTCCACCGTCCGTCCTTAGTACATGTACACGACAGTTGAACTGACGTTCGAAAAAGACCAAAAATTGCTCGAACTTCTTCGCCGCCAGGTCCTTGGTCTTAGCGAGAAATACGCGACAGTAATTAGACTTGTGGTCTACGAAATTAATCAAGTAGCGATTCCCAAGTCGGTCCCTTGTTTTCATCGGACCCTTAAGGTCAGAACATACGGCAGCGTCGATGCAGTCAATCGGCGAGTGAGCACCCGTGTCCTTGTTTGACTGCACATTCTTGGTTTGTTTCCCCTCAGCGCATGACACACAAGTGGGTCTTGAACGATCCGTTATCTTGATGCATGACGCCAGATCCTTTGCCATCCGCTCACCACGTCGTAACCCAAATGGCCTAGACGCTGGTGGAAGTGGTATAAGGACCCACTCTGCATGTCCTTGACCGACACGTCCGATGTCTCGTGGGTAATTATCGCCATCAGTACGTCACTTGGTGTACTTGGACTGTGTTTTGTGACCACTGGCTTTACGTAGAGAGCATATTTATCCATCGATATGTTAACTACGACTTCACCATCGTTGCGCCTGATTAAAGCGCGCTTCGTGCCAGCATACACAAGTCCAAAATCCTTCCGCTCGAGCTTGCCGTACGAAATAATACTTCGCGAGAGCCTTGGCGCAAGGTAAACTTCAGTCAACGTGGCATTCCGCTGGTGTCCTCCTGCTAGCACAGTAAGTACCGCGTTACCAACACGTAGCAGCTTTACTGGCTCACCATCCGCCAGATGACACTCATATTCGCACATTTTTGCGTCTTGAAACAGAGATGGGTCATTAACCTGGTGACGACTGGATCCACCGTCCAGTATTCATCCGTCTCCATCACGATCAGTGTCTTCTCCAATCGTTAGTTTCTCGTCCGACTCGGCATGACGCAAGCTATTTACAATAGTGCCTTCGCCGATTGCGAGAATAATATTCCCACCGCCCTTAGCTCGACGGCCTCCATTTGTGTAAGCAGTCTTCTTGCTTCGACAATCAGCCTTGACATGTCCTGACTTTCGCACCCATAGCAGGTGCGCGTACCCTTTTGAAACGCTGACTCTTCCACATGAGCAACTACTTCTATTCCAAAAGCACGCCCTGATCGAGATTCTATTTTAATTTTCAGTGCAAAGTGCGCGAGTTCTTCAGCATGCACGAGGTAGTCGAGACGATAAGTTTGGTACTTCGCGATCATAATGTCGAAAGTTCCGGCAATGCGTAGCGTACGATGTTATCGAGCACTTGTTGCTTGGCCCCTCCAGCTGCATCACTAACAGCGACGAGGTAGAGGTAATGTTCCGGCCACGAACGCTTCATGTCTTTCTTTGCGGTGAATAGTATCATCGCTTGAGCCGCAGTGATGCTGGTCTTGAATGTGTCAAGCATACGCTGCGTCACGGACTGCAAAGTCAGTAGCACAGCCCACCTTGTGTCGACTTGCTTGTTGAAGTTTCGCTCTGCGGTGCCAGTCAAGTACTGTCCCAGTACATCAGTATTCAAATTTTCTATCTAGAGAAATCTGCACGACTCTTGGGCCATTTCCACCTGTCACCAGAAAGTCTTACCCCAATAAAAAAACGGATCCCAGTCCGACGACCACTTCTGTAACGAGGCACGCCCTTACCAGATGACTGGTAAGACCTTGTGTTGACTGAACACAAGGCTGCGTACTCCCGACGTCAGGTACACGTGGCGTGAGGAAGCGCAGCGAAGTAAACAGAACTAAAAGCTCTGTCTAGGGAAAAAGGAGAACTGTATTTAATATAGCTAAGTTTCTTTGTAAATCATCTTTGTCTTGATCTAACTATATTAAACTACAATTTCCAATGTGGGTTTCTTGCTCACCACCCATTGCGCGCGTCCAGCAGCGATTGGTGATTAATTTGGTTGATGTAGTGTCTACATCAACCAAAAGTGAAGCAACCCAGAATATTACCCTCGAGGGTAATATTCCGTCAACATCACCTCTTCGCGAGTGATGTTAATTGAATATTATCTAAATAGGTAATATTCAAAAATTGATACATTCGTATCAATTTTATGTAACAGGTTCTCCCCATTACATCATCCCCCCTTAACCATCAGTCACCATAGTGAGTGATTTGATTGATTGACGAAAGAGGGACCACCGTCCTGTCGCACTGGGAAAGGAAGCGCTTGTTGGTATTTCCTTCTCATTCCAACGTTTTCAGCGCATGAACAGTTCGCCCACGCGCTGCGCGAGCAAGGCCGCATCTGAAGCGGCCGCACGGATGCGTGCAGCCGGCAACCAAGCTACCCTAGCCTCGGCAGCAGACGTTTCGTCGCCTGCTGCTGTTGATAAGCAGCCTGCAACACCCAATGTTGCAGGTGCACGTGGACATCCATGTGCAGCTTATTCATCCGCAGCTTCGGTTGCGGGTGGTAGTCCCATGGACGTCGACCCCGAATTAGAGGTTCGCTATCGGGCGGGACGGACACCCCGTCCGACTCGAAGTCGCCCGGAATGCCCGGCCCCAAAGCTGTGGGTACGGAAATAACGACTGCCGTACCTCATGGCAGTCGCGATTTGCGCCATGATATGTTCGGTTTATCCGACGAGTCTGAGCGCTCGTCGCGGGGATTGAATCGATCGCGTTCGCATTCGTATGATGTGAGTGCAAAACATGAGGACGTTAGTCGTCATGATGATGTCGATGACTCTTCGCGGAGTCATCGCAGCCGTAGCAATACCAGTTATTGCGGTGATCGTAGTGCCAGCACTCATGTCGGCACTACGCAAGAGGAGAAGGATTGAAACACGTTACGATTTGCTCCTGAAAATATACCATGGATGCCTTCTTTACGCAATCTGAGAGAGTGGTATGGTTATACCACTGGGAGTTGTCGGATCCCACTCTTTGATTCGTTAAGACTCCATGGTCTTGATGTCAGTGCGAAAGAATATCGCACTAACCATGAGTACTACATCGATGTATAAATTGCACCGATTATTTCGAGAGGCAGGTTTACCTTGACTCTCGTGGGGAGAGAACTGTCAGAGTTGTGTTGAAAACTCTGTTCGCGCCCTTAGGGAGGCCTTCCTCCCTTATCAGCCCTACTGGAGGGCGCGCATCTCGTCCGAGATGTACCAAGGGATTGAAACTTTACAATCCCTTTACGAACGCGTCGGATGTTCGTTCGACGATGGCCCTCCATCATAAAAGGGTGCATCTCGTCATACTGCTCGACGAGACCGAGCACATCCATTATCATCTGGGAGCGGGGCTCCCAGCTGTTCCACGAGGGTGGATACCCCCGCCACTGGACGAGATAACTCGTCCTTGATCCTGAATAGTCACGGTGGTTCAAGATACGCTCCACAAGGAAGCGTTGACCACCGTGTAAGTCCACCAAAGGATGCGGAGGAGGAGGAAAAACCTCCTCCAAGTTGTTCGACTCACCATCTCGACCCATACGAGATGGATCGCGCAATCGTTGATTTGCGCGAGGATTTGGAGCACGAGAAGGACAGACGCTGCGCTCTGACAGATCTTGTGCGGAAACACCGCAAGGATCGTGAAGCTGATCGTGCGAAGGATCATGCTGTTTACGCCCTTGCAAAGCTTCAGGTCGAGCGTGATGTCCGTTCCATTGGTGAAGAGCTGGCGACAGCTCGCCAATGGATCTATCGGTTGAATGGAGATGTCTCTTCCCTACGCGACCAGACTGATCGCCTGGAGCGCGAGCGCAAGAATCTGATGGAGATTCTTAAATGTGGGGGCTATCTTCATCGTCGGAAGAGGGCTCGTACTGATAGTACGGGCGGAGACGCCCCAAGTAAAACGTAGGATGCGTACGCATCCTACGCGGAAGCTCGATCGTGTATGCGTTGCCTTGTCGGCGCAGCACACGAAAGGGGCCGATGTACTTGGGCAGTAGTTTACTGCTGCCCACGTTAGTCACTACGTGTCTAGGTAGATTTGCCGTCAATAGTAGGACTAAGTCGCCTTCAAAAATGAAAGAACATGTGCTCTTCCATTCTTGTCAGCGTTCCGTTTCTGCAGGTCCACCGCGTGAGCGATGGAGTCCGGCACGAAACGGACCACTGCTTCTCGAGCCAGCAGAAATCCGTTTGCTGACGAGACATGTTTTGTTCAGTTCACCTTGTGCGAACTGCAGAAAGAGTTCTTTCCTCTTTCTATTTGTCAGCGAGGGTGTCATCATCCTCGCTGGAATACTCGTTGGCGATGCTGAAAATACCAGCATCGTCATCATCATCTGACTCAATAATGGCGTTATCGCTATTATTGAGATGATCTTCTTCTTCGATGTCGACCTGATCGACATCGGCATCATACGTGACGACGTTAGCGTCGACACGTGATGAGCAAGATCCAGAAGGTTTTTGCTCAAGCGAGTCCCTCCCCCCCTTAACCAAGAGTCACACTCTAGTAGGGTGGGCAGACGCGGATGGCGTAAGATATTCACGAAGAATGGTGTGTGCTGGGTTGACGCATGCACCGAATTATTGATAGCAAATTCCACCATGGGGAGGAATTCACTCCAACTCGAGAACGAGTGAACGTATCCTCGAAGTATCTCTTCGAGGACACGGCTTGAACGTTCCGTCTGACCATCTGTCTCGGGATGGTCAGATGTTGACATCTTCAATCGCGTTCCGTGTGATCGGAACACGAATTGCCAAAACTCCGCCGTGAACCGAGGGTCACGGTCGGATACGAGTTCAAGGGGTAACCTGTGGAGTCGAAAGATTGTGTCGATGAAGACACGAGCACAGCCCTGTGCCGTGATTGACTCTGGTACAGCAGCAAGATGCACCATCTTTCTGAACCGGTCCACGAACACAAGGATACCATTATTCTTGTGAGCGTCTTCGGGAAAACCGAAGACGAAGTCCAGGGAAATGGACTGCCAGCAATCTGCCGGGACAGGTAGAGGCTGTAAGGGTGCACGGGATGAAGGACAAGGCTTCACCCGTTGACAAACCTCACAAGCACGAATGTACTTGCGTACAAACTGATACTGGCGGGGCCAGTAAAAGTCACGACTTACCGAAAGGTAAGTCTTGTCTCTACCACGATGGCCACCTGTTGGGGCATCGTGACACTCATATATGATGCGCAAGCGCAAATCGTTATGAGCGGGGACGATGACACGAGGCGTGTCGCCGGCAACGGCTGTATAGTACAGCAACCCGTTATGTGTTGTGTACCGATCTGATGAGGAACGGTACAAAGCCGATAAATATCTCAACGATTTACGAGTTGAATTCACCAAATGATCCTTCAATCGCAGAAGATCCTTATCTTCTGTGTAGGCCTTTCTTACGTCGTCAAGTAACGTTGACGACGGGACACTTACTGTAAGTGTCGCAACAGTGGGATTCTTCTCACTTTTGGATTGCGCGCCCGGCTCGAAATCGGGTCGCCGCGAAAGCGCATCAGCGACGACATTCAGTTGTCCTGGTTTGTACTCGACGGAGAAGTTGTACTCCGCGAAAAAGGACAGCCATCTCGCCATTCTTTGCGAGAGGTGTGGACTGTTTACGGCTTTGCGTAGTGACGCATGGTCCGTATAGACGACGAACGTTCTATCTCCCAAGAGATAGACACGAAACTTATCCAGTGCATATTTCATGGCAAGGTGTTCCTTGTCATGCACTGGGTAATTACGCTCAGCTGCTTGCAGCTGACGCGATTAATATTAGATGACGCGATCTGTGCCATCTGTATTAAATTGCATCAACGCACAGCCGATTGCAAAATCGCTGGCGTCACAGACCACGTGTAATGGTCTGTCCTGATCTGCAATCGCCAGTATGGGTGATTGCATCAAGCTCTGCTTGATACGTTCAAAGGAACGCTGACAGTCAGCGTTCCATGACCACTTCACATTTTTCTTGAGTAGATAAGAAAAATGCACCGTCATCTCGGAGTAATTGCGCGAGTACTTGTGCAAGTACGCCGCTAGCCCAAGGAACTCTCTTAGTCCCTTGACATCGACTGGTTCAGGCCAGTCGGTGATCGCCTTGATCTTTTCGGGATCAGGGCGTACGCCGTGTTTAGCCACGATGCACCCAAGAAGTGGTATTTGGCTAGCCGCGAATATACACTTCTTGAGGTTGGCATACAACTTATACTTCCGCTTAAGTTGAAGAACCTGACGAACGTGTGTTCTGTGAACTTCCACGTCCGTCTTCCCATCCATAGCCCGGCTATGGACGAACTCATCTTCAAACTAACTAGGTGCGAAGTCCCACACCGGTCTCAACAGATTTGTCACACATCTGTTGAACGTTGCAGGGGAGTTACTCAGACCCTGTGGCATCACTAGCCACTCCCACAGTATACCGCTGGGGGTCAGTGCTGTGTACGGGATGTCCCGTTCACGCATTAGGATATGATAGAAGCCATCCATCAGATCCATGGACGAAAAGATAGTACTTTTTGACATACCATCTATGATTACGTCCTTCCTCGGTATCGGCGTCTGAGCCGGTACCGTTGCAGCATTTAACTTGTTGAATGCGTGCACTATCCGCCACCCTTCTGTGGCCTTTCGCACACAGAAGGTCGGAGAGCTGTGAGAGGAAATTGATTCCCTCACATGGCCCGTTGCAAAGCGATCGGCAAAGAACTTGTCGATCGCTAGTACTTGTTCACGAGGCAGTGGCCACTGCTTCATGACACAGTACTTCGAGCCCGGTTTGAGCTCAATCTCGTGTCGAGTGCCTTTTTCCTTAGGCAACTCGCATGGCACGGATTCAGGTTTTGCATAAGTATTTGCCTGAAGTGACTCCCAAGATTGAGACGTGTATCTTTCAATCCGAGTCTTCTCATCGAGGACACTTTCGTCCATCGATGAGCTGCTCAGAACCCGTTCATTCTAAGCAAATACTGTTGCCGACCGAATATCGGTCACATACTCATCCTCTGTGACGAGTATGCAGATCTGCTTGACCTTGCCACTACGCAGACCACGCAGGAACCGTTTCGATTCCAGCGTTGGCAATTGAGTTATCTCCGAAGTTAACTTCGGAGGCACATCCAGATCAAGCTTATAAGTGCCTACGCTTGCTCCGTCATTGACCAAGACATTCAATATCTCGGTTTCTTCCTGAGAACTTATTTCCTCAGGTTGCTGAGAGCCTTCTCTCTCAGCACGTAACTCTTGAGGAATCCTTTCCTCAAGTACGTGGGGACTTATTTCCTCGACGTCGTCTGACTGTGGCTGTGCAACCACAGTCAGGTACCGATCCTCTACGGTCGACTCTCCAGTCGACCTAGGATGAACGTGTTGCCCTTTGGTGGGAAACCGGTTTCTTCTTCCTAGGATGTTGCCCGCTAGGCATGCATCCATGTCCCGGTCCACTCGACTTATTCGAGTGGTGGACCTTCGGCGCTGCCTGTACTTCTGTACAGCCGCCGGGAGCTTGCTCCACAGTGTAGGGATCAGCTACACTGAGGTCTTGCACAGTCGTGCTAACGACCGTACCGCAAGTGAGGCCATCGCACTCACTCCCAGTACATCCACACGCTTGTAACGCTCCATGACGTTCATCAGATGGCCATCCGATGAACAAGCGGCAGGCATCTTCACGGATCGATGCTGCCAGCTCACTCTTGGCTCGTATCTTCTGAGACAAGGTAATCCCACGATGACTTAAAATTTGTCATCCAGATCCAGTACGATGAAATCATCATTGTACTGTTCACCCTCTAACGTGTTAGTAGATTCCAACTACACGTTTCTCAACGGTTATCGACGCGCCTGTGGCAAGGCACACCGTCATCATCGTTTGAGGGATGTCGCGCTCAACGAACTTGAGCTACGAACCTCTAGCGACTGACGACGAACAAAGTTGTTCGACGCCCCACAGTCGACTAGAGCACGAAGTGATAAATCATTTGTCACTTTTAATTCCAAGGTGATGAGTGATACCTCATCACCAGATGCAGAGACACACAATGATTGTGTATCTGGAGCAACTTTCGTCAATATTTTTGCAAATTCTCTTGAGGTTGCTGGATCAGTAGGGCGCTCCGCCCCTACTTACCCCGACCATTTTTTGATGGTCCACTTCGCTGTTGCGGTTTCGCCCTTACCAGATGACTGGTAAGACCTTGTGTTGACTGAACACAAGGCTGCGTACTCCCGACGTCAGGTACACGTGGCGTGAGGAAGCGCAGCGAAGTAAACAGAACTAAAAGCTCTGTCTAGGGAAAAAGTAGAACTGTATTTAATATAGCTAAGTTTCTTTGTAAATCATCTTTGTCTTGATCTAACTATATTAAACTACAATTTCCAATGTGGGTTTCTTGCTCACCACCCATTGCGCGCGTCCAGCAGCGATTGGTGATTAATTTGGTTGATGTAGTGTCTACATCAACCAAAAGTGAAGCAACCCAGAATATTACCCTCGAGGGTAATATTCCGTCAACATCACCTCTTCGCGAGTGATGTTAATTGAATATTATCTAAATAGGTAATATTCAAAAATTGATACATTCGTATCAATTTTATGTAACGTGTTCTCCCCGTTACAACTTCAATCCCGTAAAAATTGCGTATAGCGAGCTTTCTCTGCCTCGCGTCGGGGGTCCGGTACTGAGATGTCGCAGTAGCCTGGGTAGAGATTTGGTACTGCGGTAGAGACCCCGGCTGGTACGGCGGAAGATGAGGGGGCGGCTGAGAGAGCGGCTGTACGCTCTGCGGCACACGTTGCTGAACTCTTGGCCGATGGTCAACTCCCTGATCCATCGCATGTCGCGGTGCTTGATGACTTGGCAACTTCGAGCATTCGAGAGCATCTCGATGTAGCCTGCCCGCGAAGTCAGCGCCGATCATGGAGCCGAACATATCACTGTCAACTGCTCCTTGCATACGCTCGTCTTCAGCAAGCCTCGACTGAGACAATTCCATCTTCTTCATGCGCTCGTTCATGCCGCTCAGCATAGTGAAAACCCTTCTAGCGCACCGGTGTCCGTGCTCCTTTCGTGAGCATGCGGAGGGACGAACACAGCAGGCTCCGACGCAGACCTCTCGTGGTTGTTGGCGGTGTCTGTGCCGCGTTGGCGTCGTCTATCATCTTTGAGCTTGGGCTCATAACCTGTTCGCTAGCAATCGTGCAAGTGTCAGAGAGGAAATCTGTAGCGCTGAAATAAAAGAATTCTGTCGTTATCTCTTGCCCTTAAGTTATCTATCTTGCCTCTCTACCGCTCATGTTCATCTAAGCAGTTTCATGCAGCCGAAGCTCACCAAAGCTACTAACGCGACAGGCCTTAAGTCGTTAGCCGCCACTTCAACCACCCCCCAGCACGCCTCTTCACGCAGGTACGTACCTAGCATGAAGCGACTAACCAACACAGAAATAATGCAATTCCCAACAACTATGTATGCAAGTGCACCACCGAAACTAGCTACCACCATGGCTGCATGGTCTCGGCAAGCCGCTTCTTGCTCTCGACTGAGCTGGATGCGCATCATCACTAGACAGTTGTGAAGTCTGTTGTCGTAGTGAAGACGACTGTCGGATTGAGCAGCTTCGCCGCACGAGCACTTGACAACGTGGGGTCAATCGGGATCAGCGGAGGGCCGCGTAAGACACGTGGACGACGATCGGTGAGGATGAGGGTTGCTCCGAATGAGCTATCGATCCAAGTAAATGCTGGATGCGCGATGGCGTGCATTTAATCATTTGAGCCAAGTCTAGCGTGCACAAGAATCTTTGCGGCAGATACACACCCAAGCGAACAGAGCACATTAAGCCAGAACGAATCAACGTCCCAACACACATCGAACTGATGAAAAGTTTGTACAGTAGTGCGTCTCGATTTCTTTGCTCGACAGGTATGACATATACTAGCAATGTCCGAACGTAGATGTAATCCTCAGAGAAATATATCTTGCAGGCACGGGCAAGTCAGAAAGACTAGGACGTTGATTACATGTTTCTGGTCAGCGTCACAGCCGCGGGTCTCACTGAGTGAAAGTGGCATAGAGAGAAGTAATGGTTAAGCGATGGTCAGAAGGGATTCAAACCGCAGGTCAGGAGTTGAAGTAAAGCTTCTCCGTCAAGCCGTCAAGTGTACTACTGGGTGTCCTTGCAAAAGTTGGTAGATAGCAGCATGCCAACGCACGATCGAATGATAGGGGCTCAATGTATACAAGAGATCGTAGTATTTCGAGGAAGTAGTATTTTGCAACAAACAATCGGTTGTCAACCGAAAAACGGCTCCTGGATCGGGATGGTTTCGGAATCCACAAACGACGACTGGAGCTTGTCAATCTGCGCATAGAATTGTTGTGTCTCCGTCACCATTTGAGTCCATTGACTTGCGAGGAGGTCATAGCTGGCCTCCAGACGGTTGGCATTGTCGCGCGAGAGTGACGGAAGTGGTGACGCAGCAGTAGAGGGCGAACGAGTGCATTCCACTGACGGGGGCGCTTGCTTGTCATCAATTCTTTCGGGTACACACTTCGGTAGAGCGCAAGATGCTGGCAGTGAGAACGCGATCACGTCGGTTTGTTCTTGGTTTGCTGCGACTGGCAATATACAAAGCGAGTTGTCTATCGTCTGCGCGGTACGACGACAAATCATGCGTTGTGCGACTACTTTCGCACCGTACCGGATCAACTGAAACGTGTCGACGAATGGAACCGTCGAGAGACCACATGCAGAACGAGCGCACTGGACGATTCGAGAGATGTGCGCGATCGGAAACCAGTAGACTAGGGACCGCTTTGTAGCGGTTGAAACCATCGACATGATGCGCACGATATACGAAGTAGCGAGCAGCCTAGTGTCCATCATAAAAGTGTACAGACAAGTGAGGATCCATATTTCAGTCAATTGAGATGCGAAATAAATGCACGAATGGAACTCACCAGAGGCGGCCGATGTGGAGACTCTGCTGCAATATGTCGGAATTCATCTTGTAGACTGCAGTGGTGATGGTGTGTGAGAAGCTGAGAGCGTGGGTCAAGCAAACGGTGAAGGGTGTCGGCGGGTGTAAGCGGATCGAGAAATGACGGGACACACACGTTGTTGGAAGGTCAACTTGAACCATTGACTGACTGAGCTTGTCTGTCTAAGCTTGCATTGCAACCTTGCTGTTACGATCGAGTCGAGTGCTTTGGAAACGAGTCCATGACCGCACATTGAGTGTTCATGCTGATACCCATCCCGTACTATCTTGCGACGACTGGCTTCAAGCCTGAAACGATTTGAGCACACCAATACCAGTACAGGTGGTGTGTGGCAACGGTCGGCGCCACCATACAAGTGCATACTAGCGACACGCTGTTATCCAAGATCGAGCAGGTGCAATTGTCATGGCTGCGCATTTGGAGAGCATTAGTGCTCCGAGTCAGATCGAGGTAGTCAGAAGACGGCTTTTGGAGTATGTCGCTGCTGAAGGATCGTTTTCGTGGTGCATTTGGGTCATGTCGTTGTTCCCCATGACTGTTACTCACGTGGTCCCTTTAGCAGTGGCAGTGGTGTATGTGCTGCATGTGTGGCTATCGAGATCAATAGGTGCTCCGCACATTACATAGCTGGGAACCTGTTGCAGCATTTCTCGTGAAGCGGCTTCGTTCGCGACCGTCTGTGCTCAGCGCCACGACATAATTTTGATCAACCGTGGTCGCTTGTATTAGGAGCGGGTCTTGTCATGAAACTCAAAGGGGGAAATCCCAATCATTTGACAAGGGATACCAGCGGACGTTTCGCGCAATCCAAGTCCTGTCCTGTCAGACCTGCTTTTCCTAACGAAGTCCAGCAAAACTGATCTCGTGGTGATGTACGCGTGACATGGTAGGATACGCTGTGTTTCAGAGCGATTACTCCAACAAGCTCGAACCCGGCGTTGCACATGAGTCGGGCGGATAGTCGATTGGACGCATGCAATTGTAGTTTATAGTGAAGAATGTTATGTATAGTCAATGGCGCCTGGGCTCGATATGAAGATCAGGATCACTGGGATCGATCGCTTTATCGGGTGTAATTTGCACTATATGACCTGAGGAATGCCTGCCATTTTCTTGCAGTACTAGCTATGCGTGACCGCTCTTAGAGCTTGTTTTAGCGCAGCCTTTAAAAATACATTTAGTCGTACGTCGTCCAGGGGACAGCTGAACTGCTCTCACGCGTGCAAGCGGTGACATAGAGCTCTTCGATACAGTGCTGTACACGACTGCCGAGACATAGAACGACGATAGTAATGAATGGCAGCACGGGCTCATCGTTAACCTCGGCGTTTATATGGACTATCCATCGGTATCAGGTTAAATGTTAAGTGCTCGGTCATCATCTGATGCTCATCTACATGCATTTTACCACATACTACGTCTCGAGACATCTCGTGCACGTTGGGCGTAGCATTTTCAGCACCACTTGTTCGGATTTTTTCGTATAGAAGAAAATGTTGTTTACGACACGAAACATGTTGGGGTTGTTTCCACAAGAGCTAGAGCACAGGTGAGGTGAACTACCCCACGAATTTTGTACAATGCCCAACCTCTTTGCATTGGGCATCGGACTCACGTCTGGAACTAGAACGTGGCATTAATGGGGATTTTGACTCGCAAAATAACACACATGGTATTACAATCCGGACACGCCATAAGAATGGCATTGATGAATGTGCGACATTATAAGTAGCTTTTCGCGGGAATGACACACAATCGAAAGCGTCAGCGCCTCATAGTTATTCTTTGCGAGTGCTGTCCAGCCTAGGCCTACATAAACTCAGAATCCACGTCATCAAAATATGGGTGGCGCAATGCCTCTTTTGCACTGATTCTCGTGCACGGGTCGTAGCGCAACATGGACTACACCCAATCATCAACAACACAACGTTAGCTAGGACGTCTAAAGCACGTTACACCGATCGACGACCGTACCTCCAGCAAATTTAATCCACTCTCGTCTAGCTGAGGAAAGAGCTCGGACATGATTTTCCTCTTCCACTTGGGAAATGTAGGCGCGTAGTCGCGCAACTTTGTAACGCCTGGCCATGATGTGTCGTTCGGTGTACCGAAAGTCCTAAGATCAATTGCAGCCACATATCAGTTCTACTCAACCGAACCCCCCCTGCAACAAGAAAGTGCTCACCCACCTAAAAATACGGTAAAGTTGATCGATCTCGGAGTCACCGGGGAAGAGTGGCTTCTTCAAAACCATCTCGGCAAAAATTACGCCGACGGACCAGATATCGACAGGGGGCGAGTAGACCTCCTGACCAAGCAAGATTTCGGGAGCCCGGTACCACAGCGTGACCACCTCGTGCGTGTACTTTTTGATCGGGAGACTAAAGACTCGCGCCAGACCAAAATCGGCGATTTTCAGCGCGCCTTTCGCGTTCACCAATAGATTTTGCGGCTTCAAGTCACTGCGACATGGCCACCAGCAGTAAATAAACAGTAGAACTACTATTAGCCCCACAACTAGTAGTCTGTATAAAAATGTACGCACCGATGCATGATGCCGCACGAGTGCGAGAACGCAAGACCCTTGAGCAGCTGGTACAGGAAGCTCTGTGGAACAACAGCACTACATTAGCTATAAAATTCTGTGTCCGCTTCTCTTTCAGATCCATTGCTGCATACCTTGACCTGACTGAGCTCGAGCTTGCCAATGTTGTGTTCCATGTACCTCTTGAGGTCCATGTCCATAAACTCAAACACGAGAAACAGCTTGCCGTCCTCCTGCAGACAGTCCAAAAGACTATCAAACATATCAGGTCATACATTATATACGCCAGTGTACGCACTTCACCCTAAAAAGGCCCTACCTCACAATATTCGGGTGCTCGAGCTCCCGCAGCACCGAGATCTCGCGGAGTGCGGTGCTCGGAATGCCGTCGTCTTCGGTCTCCAGGCGGATACGCTTCAGCGCCACTACCTTCTGCGTCTTGAGGTCCCTCGACTTGTACACGACGCCATATGTGCCCTCGCCAATGGTGCCGCCCTTCTCAATGCGCTGGTATCGTTCCATGGCTGCTGGAATCTGAACGTGATATTTGAGAATCGGTTTTAGAATGTTAAAATACAAATCGACCAAGAAATAGCAATCGAATAGAAAGGAGGACATCTTTAGAAATCGTAAAAAGTAGTTTGATGAAGTAAGAAGGCGCTGTGTAAAATTGATGTGTTGGCGTCAAAAGGACATAGAAAAGTAAATTTGTTGACGCAGTAGTGGCTAACCCAGTGCTTGTCACACGTGACCCAGACACTTGTCTTTTGCATGATATTTCGAACTTCGAAACCGAATCTTACGTGCGACGATACTGACCTTGCAATGCGCTTGCAAATGTACCTGTATACTAAAATGCCCTCTAATTTCAACTACACAGCTTCATGTCATTGACAACCACCAACATCTCGTCCAGTGGTTCATAACCCAATCAGCCGCACGTGGCCCCCTCCCCCCGCCCTATAGCAAGGAAGCAGCCTACGAAAGCAATCGAACAGGGAGACTATGTCTTTCTAAGTTGGTGTGTGTTTTCGTATGGTAGTCAAGTCAATATCTTGAAGATCAGTCTCAGCTTCTTTGTCCGTACTCAATATGAATGTGGACGTAGATAAGTTGGTACAAGCGTTTGAAAAGCAAACGAACCGTTAGGAAGGATGACGGGGTCGCGCGGAGTTAGAAGGATGGATCCCTGGGATGAAGAATTAAAGACAAGCGGTAGAACAAGGGACGAAGAAGAAGTGGTGGAGTGAGCAACGCAGCAAGAAGAAAAAGGAGGAGAGGAAGGAGGCGATGCCTGTGTTAGCTGACACTATGTTGTATGGCTCTGAAGAAATGAAGGCGCAGCTGTGTCGAGACGATCTCGCCAAAAGCTGGTACGATCGAGAGCTGGAGCAGCTGATGGTGGAACATGCGCAGAAGGACGACGAGGAAATGGTACGCGATGTAGACGAACTGTCGACTATTTTCGAGGGTCTTGCGGATGGATCAGAGATTCCGCTACCTTGTGACGCTCTGGACGGAACCTAGATTGACAGCTTGGACGACAGTGTGGTGGACGTGAACGATCTCTCATCTGCGTACGAAGTGCTGAAGGGAGAGGCAGAGGTGGCAGCGGTCTCTGACTCTGATGACGACGATGACGAAGATGAAGTTGTGATAGTGGAAGAGTTGGTGGAGATTGGCGGCAAGGTCGTGGACATCTCTGACATCCAGATCATCCATTCCACCCCTGTTTGGGCGACGATGGCTCCGCTGGACCCTCGGTCCTGCATCCGCACACCAGTGTTTCCGAATCTGGATTCGCGTTTTCCGATCATCCAAGTGCCTCGAATTGACTTGTCTTTCTCGGCCAACAGCGTAGTTATGCTGGCTGCAGGTGCCGTGAACGTCAGTCGGCTTGAGCAGTCTATGTCGCCGCAGAAGGAGAAAGTCAAGATCACGAAGTACGCTCACGACTCCAAGACATGCTGGGTGTGCAAGAGTTCCAAGACAGCGGAGCAAAAACGTGCACTGCATCGGTATCACGAAAAGCGGACGCGTCGCAACTGGAAACGGGTTCCTCGGTACACTGGCCGTAGTAGCGTGGCATCGTCACGTGTGCGCAATAGCGGACGGTTTACGTGCGCAACGCGGTGGGTCTGATTGTGTAGCTGAGTATGCACGCGGCTCCGTCCCATCTTAGCGTTTTTTTTTCTAGTATACGCGAATTTTGCTCATTTGTACTTACTTTTCTTCATTTAATCAAATAATGACAATACATCACCACTATTTTTAGCTGACCAATGTCACTCGATACCTTTCGAGTACCCTCTGAATAACCTCCTTGCTGCTTTATGTGGTGCACACCGTCCGGTGACCAGGCTGAAAAGCATCAAGACGCCACGTACAATGGTAAGTCCTCTTCCGCGGAGCCCAACACGAGGTTCCAACCTCTTTGTTCATCACCTAACGTCAGCCGAGTTTATTCTTTTATACTCTCTTTGTTTTATGATACTTTGACTGCCACAGTCGAGCAAATTACTGAACGAAAAGAAGAAAAAGCTGCAGGCGTTCAAGAACACGACCAACGCCAAGTACGTGACTGCAGCTACACGATGCAGGGGTCCCTCTGCGACTGTTTGATGTTAGCCTGTCTGGTATAAATACAGTCTACTGACTGTTAGCCGCTTCATCTAATTTAGCGATTCGGTGGCCAAGACGTACCTGGAAAAGTTCAGCTGGGATTTGATGCGAGCGGTCGACGAGTTCTATGCCAATGGAGGCGAGAGTCTCAAGCCAGTGTGCGTGTGCAATCCAATGCCAACGATGGGACTGGGTCAGTAGTACTTTTACTGACGTGGTCATGTACCGGGTGTTGTCAATGCTACTAGTCGGAAGTCGACAGTTTCCATGGAAGCGGTGAATGCGTGGTTCGATCGCTACGTTGGTGCGATATGTTGTTCGTTTGTTTGGTTGCTGCTGAATGTCTATGTGCTAACTTTTTACTTTCTATCTTCTGTAGACCCTGATGAAGATGAGGATGTCATCAACGAGGAAGGTCTTCTCAAGTTCTGCGAGGACATTGGCGTGGACCCGCAGGACGTCGTAGTACTGGTGATTGCATGGAAGATGCAGGCGGCCTACATGTGCGCGTTCACACGCAAAGAGTGGCAGAAGGGCATGCGAGAGATGGACTGTGACTCGGTCGCTAAGCTCAAGGCCAAACTCCCTCAGCTGCGCAAGGCCATCGCAAGCGAGTCAGAGTTCAGAAAATTCTACTGTTTTTGCTTCGGTTTCTCCAAGGAGCCCGGGCAGAAGAGCCTCAGCATTGATTTTGCCGTGGCCATGTGGGACCTTTTACTGAGGCCGCGCTTCGAGAAGTTGACAGCGAGTTGGCTGAGCTTTTTGGCGGAGAAGAAACCCGTAAAGGGTGTGACACGCGACACGTGGGACCTCCTGTTTGACTTTTTTGTGAAAGTGCGCGAGTCATACGCAAACTACGACGAAAGTGAGGCCTGGCCCGTGCTCATCGACGACTACATGGTCTGGATAGACAGCAAGAAGTGAACCACTGTACGTAAGTAGCTTTAACCTCACTAAGTATACCTAGATGATGGAATCTGGATAGTGCTCCTACATCGTCGATCCAGTGGATTTGACATGAAAGTATCCTGATTTTTATCTTCGACATTCACTCCTTTTGCGCACTCCAGTATCAGCTATGGACTTGTTATCGCTTGAAGTGCTGTCCAAGTGCACGTTCTTTCCTCATGACTACATGCAGCAGTATAAGCGACAAGTAAACGAGCTCATGAAGCGCATGGAAAAGTTACTGGAAGACCAAGAAGCACTCCAGACGGACGGGGAGGAAACGATCGAGCTCGAGGATAGCGACGTGCACGTGATTACGGTTCCCAGTCAGACGGTGTGGCAGAACCTCTGCGCGCTCGAAGACTTGCGTAATCTGCTGAATGAGACGCTGGAAATGTATCAGCTGAAGGTTCACGAGAGCGTAACGCTTGTGCGTGCTAATTCAGTACTGGAAAGGACGCCGAGTAGCTCTTCAATCATCCCCTCGGACGAGTGCAGCAGCTCTTCGGAAGACGTAGACGAGGCAGAAGAGACGGATTTCCAGGATGTAAAACCTGTTAAAGGCCGAAAAGCTGCAGTGGCGCTGAATAACGACGTGACGCAGAGGGTAAAGAACGCACTGAAGAATCACGAGGAGTTTGAGCGATTTAAAGCAATTGCTCTAGAGTTTGGGTTGGGCAACCAGTCAGTGGAGGCCTTTTACGGTTATCTGGCGCAGCACATCCCACCTCCGATATTGGACTCGATTGCTCTGGACTTTGCTCGGCTGCTACCTCAAGCGGCACAGAGAGTACCTTTGCTAAAGGCGCACTATGAACATATGCAAAAAGACCTGGCGAGACCGAGCATCGCCTCGTTTCGCAATAAGAGCTACAGTATGGCGTCTTCGTCGCGAATCTCGGCTTCATCCAGTGCGTCGCTGTCAGCGGAGGAGAATGTGGTGGCTGTATTCTTTTTGACTGATGTATCACTGTATGCTTGCAGGTGTTGATGAAGGTGGCTCTAGTGACGAAAAAAGATGAAGAATATCCTTCTACGGTATGATTTCCGGGTGAAGCTTTTGTTGTAGTAGGCAGATATTGGAATGCTCATTAGTGTATGTGGGCTGCTTGCAGATCCGACTTCGGTCATTCAATCACCTGGTTTTCGTTATCCACGGGATCGGACAGCATATCGACTTTCGTGATGGAGAGTTCAAGTCCTGGACCGAGCAGACGGGGATTGAAGGTGGCAACCATGCCTTTCGCGACATTTTCCGTGGAATGCTCGAAACAACCTTTCGAGATATTCCGATGGCCCTTGAAATGCAGTCCATCGAGTGGCACGAAGATCTTCACGAACCTACGGGCTTGGACAATATTTTCGATTTGATCTCTCCAGAAGGAGCGTCAGTGTATGTGGCTATAATCTTATATCGTGGCTTCTGCTCCGCAACGAAGTGTAACGTGTTTTTTTGCGGCTTTCTAGCATTCGCGAGTTTAATAAGGAGACTTTTATGGACGTGCTTTACTATTTGTCACCACGGTATGGACAACTGATTGTGGATTCGGTTACCCAGCAGCTCAACGACAAGTACCGTATCTTCATGAACGAACACCCGAGTGCGTTTGAATGGATACATCTGTGCTTTTGGTTCTTGTGCCTAACCTCATTTGTGCGGTTAGGCTGGGATGGCAAAGTATCAATATTTGCTCACTCGCTTGGCTCAATGATTTCGTACGATATCTTGACACATAAGCCGGGAGAGGTCGCCAGTAATGGCGTGTGTTTTCCTGGTCTTGAATTCAAAGTTGACAATTTCTTCGGTGTCGGGTGAGGATTGTCGTTATCGGTACTCACAATGATATGTTTTTGTGGTGGCTTACTCTGTTGCTTCTCTGGGCAGATCCCCGGTGGGAGTAATGATATTGGCCAGAGGGGACCTTAATATTGATGAGGGTAAGTTCACGCCTGGAATCAAGAATCCTAATTGCAGACGGTATTTCAATGTTTACCACCCGATCGACCCTGTCGCGTACCGCATTGAACCATTGATTAAGCAAGAAATGCATGACAAGGAACCAGTGCAATTATTGCAGGTACTGCGAATAGTTTGTCGCAACACATGCTTTCTTGTTTAACAACCTGTAGCCTCGCTAACGATATATTTTAACCACATCGCAACATGCAGTATAGTGCAGTGAAAGATCAAGCATTCGGTCAATTGCAGGAGGAATGGGAGGGTTTGACAAGTCCAGTGCATGGGTTTCCGTATCGTCATGACTACGTCATGCGACGTCGAAAACATGAGCAGGGTATGATGGAAGTAGCATTTGCGGCTGCCTCCCACTCATCGTATTGGATGAGCGACGACGTCGTCCTCTTCACCCTTATGCAGTTGTGTCATCCAGTGGTTGACATCCTGCACCGGTACATGAGTGCTCGGGTCCCTCTGCCAAAACTTGCGAGGAATATCGTGGAGCTGACGCCGCACACCACGATACTATTGTCAGCGACAGCTCTCGTGCGCGATCGATGTACAGGCCTATCGCGTGAGCAAATCGTTTTAATCGACAAAGACCGCCTATATTTCCTGCCACGGCTCAACGAAGTTGCCTGTCGTCGAAAGTGGCGACTTGAGTTGACCGCGACGACTAAAGTTATGTGCGGTGAAGACTCATTTACGATGAAGATTATTCCGAGCCAATCTTCCACTGTAGCGTGTGAAACCACTGCTCCATTAGCCACGAGCAATGCCATCCTTGATGACGAACACATTTTTAAGGCTTCGTCAATGCAAGTTCGTGATGCGTGGATGGATGCAATAAATAAAACGATTGCTAGAGCTGCTGCTGATCCCTCTGGGGCAAGGCGTCTGTAAACCTTGTAAATCTCACAACCGGAAAGAGCATCGATTACTTTAACG
>JH597776.1:1089214-1124805 GCA_000173235.2 Hyaloperonospora arabidopsidis Emoy2
CCCCTCGATATCTCCCGGAATTGTCCATCGTCTTTCGTCTCGCTCCCGGTGAATCTGAGTCACGGATATGCATGTGCCAAGTTTTGCTGTCACTGAAACAGTCAGAAATAGTCCAATGTATCGTGTTGAACTTTCGTCGCTACGTCCGACAATCTCGGAATGACGACCTGCTAGCAATTCTGATGACTCCGTACTTCAATTCCGTTGTTCAGTCGAGATGCGTGGCTGTACCGGTAATATTGGTTCGAGTTCAGGATAGGATACTAACTGCGCACCTTCACAAACGTTGTCTGGTTACACCGCAGCTACGTCACCACACTCGTTGTACTCTGAGGTGTATTCTGCCGTATACGTGAGTGCGGGCGGTATGCTACGATTAAATTTTGACGATCTAATGCCGTTCTGATCTGCTCTTGTTTTCATATAGGCTGCATCATGTGTCCGAGTATCAGCCTCTCAGCGACATATTTTAGTACGCCAAGAAACAAAATGCACTATGCCTTCTACACACTGATTGCAACAGAAGGAGGGCTGTGCAAATCAGTATTTCTACGTCATGCGATCAATGTAAGATTGCTGCACCCTCGGTTGGCAAAGGGTGCTCAAATCGTAAAAAGGAAGTGATTGACGTTACACATGTACTCAGACTATTTCAGACCTGTTTTTGCATTTCAACCTGTACGCCTATGATGTCCACCGTGGCCGAAGGGCTTCTCAAACACCTAGCTTCGTGAGCTGGGCGTAGTCTAGACATCGTTGCTGCACGAAATCGGGTGTCGTACGCTCATACGACTTCGACACCTAGACGTCTTTCGATATATTTTCATCGGCATCGTCATCAAAACTGATCTGCGTACTTTCTGAGACTCGACGATTGAAGCGGTTTCTCATTTGCCCTCTGTTGCACTTGAATACTTTTATGCTGATCACGTACGTAATTGGTGTGTATGCGTAACTTACTTATTCTATGCGATTGAAAATTTGTGAGCTAATCAAAGAGCTACACCCAAGATAGAGGGCAAGCTCTGGAGCTCGCCCTTTCATATAAGTAATCCAGTTCGAAGAACTGAATCAAGTTGCAAAACACTATATACAACAATAGCCGTCACTGAAGAATGAGTAAGATGCTGTAAATGTCTGTATAAAACCAGTACAGTATTCTTGGGCAACGCGATCAGCCTTTGCTTATCAGCGTCTAGCATTTGCTTATGTGATCATATTCACCTTTGATCAATTTTAAGCCAATCACAAGCGTAAACCACTATAGTGGCCTAGCCAAAGAGTGACTTCGGATATACCTATACCTATGAGGGGGACAGGCTAGATCATACTTAAAACATGAAAGTACACCGAGCCGCGTTATTTACAGACACACAAACACACAGATAAGTACGATTTTAAAAGCTCGGCATTCACCTTGCGCACAGTCCCTAATAGCTTCAACCTTCGGGCACGCAATAATGTATATCTATCTGCCTATCAGGCGGGGACGTGCTATATCGCATTTAGTATGACGTGTAAGGTACACCTAACGTATTTCACAGACACACAGACAAACGAACGGAAAGTGGATATGATAGCTCGGCATTCACCTCGCGCATAGTCACACATAGCTTCACCCTTCGGGCTCGCAACAAACATTCGTCACCAGGTCAGATTTCATGTTCTTGTGCATTTTCGGTCGCCACGCTAGGATGTACCTTTGTTTGTTACCGTAGAACGCCTGGGGCGATTTCGAAAATTAGGTGGAGCATCGTGCGAGACCACCATTATATTTTGTGCAAGAATAAGCAAGATATGAAGTAGTCACATAGACGATAGCTTTATTATGTGGTCGTGAGAGGAGCAACGATTCCAGGTGTGAATCACTGGCATAACGGCGGCGAGTTTCGATGTTCAGACGCCCAACCAAAACTTGTCAACTTACCATCTGGTATGGGAGTTATAAAATCCCACACCTTTTTCTTTAATTCACACCCATGCCAAACTTGATATTTGGACACCGTTCACGGACCAGTTTGTTCCATCTTTTTTTCTTATACTCACTCTTTATAAATCAGCAACAATTGGGGGAGTTTTATATTACATCTTACCTATTAGTCACACCCTCTTTCCAACAAAGTTTGCTGGACGTCCCGAGATGAAGCCGTTACCGGTCGTCATCAAAGCATTTAAATTCATTCAGCGCGATGTAGAGACCGCGTCTCATCAGAACCGTCTAATCTTTTGTCTTTTAGACAATATTTAATCAGAATTATGTTTCATTTAGTAGAGGTAGGCGTTAAGCATCCACACACCCTCGCAATAAATATCCACCCCCTCATACTAACGATGATCTGATTGGTCAATAAAAAGAAATGCAACGAACAAATCCCTAAATAATTTTGAAGGTAAACTAATCGCCGGCCCCTACGCTAAGCTTGAGCCAGGTCCCGCGAAGAGAATTCTCTCAAGCCCGTGATGACCTCGTTGTGATCTAGTACCGGTTGTTTATGTATAGTGGCACATGGACAGGTACTATTCGTCCAGTGGTGCGTCTGGGCAAATTTGAGCTCGTTGTGGACCTCAAGATTGGACCCGGAGAGCAGAGTAAGTCAACTACGAGGTGAAGGCCAGGAATAACGCCGTGATCACTCACAGGGAATACCGCGGTGGTTCTTGGACTCCTAGTCAAGCGTCCACTGTCCCCTGCATCAAATTTCTCCAAGAGAGAAAGCAGCCCATCTATTCGGTCTAAAGTGCACACCAGAAGCTAACAGCGGACTTGGTCTACGGACTGATGCACGGGACCATGTAGGGGTGTTCTGTCGTGAAGCATGAATTTTCGAACTAGCAGAAGAAGAAAGCGAGAAGTAAAAAGATTGCGTAATGGTAAATGAAACGAGCTGTTATATACCAGACATCTTAGTAGTGATAAGTAGTTATAATAGACCGTTACCCCTCTTTCTCAAACTAGCATATTAAGAAGACACCCATTCAAGTTCATAGGTATTTGTCATTAATGCAGCATGTGGTCAAAACGTTAATTACAAATCCGCTACTTCTATATTGTCATTTGCTTCTACATTTGCATTTAGAACTACGTGACATGTACGATCATTATGCCCTGGCTAGACGCAGCGTCCGCAGCGTCGACGAGGCGCAAATTATCATGTGCTTCTGCAATATCAAATGCGGACGGCAAGCGGCGTGTTGACCCCGTTGGTAGGCATGTGCCAGTGTCAGGGGGTGTAAGATCGTTTTTTAGGGAGTTGTGAAAAAGAGATCGTTGACATAGGAAGGTGAGTATTCTTATGTACCCGCTGTTGGTGGAAAAGTGATCGCTTTTATTCCTTTTCTGACCAATCAGAGATTTAAATGATCGGTGCATTTTTTTATTGACCAAGTAGAGCATCGTAAGTGTGAGGGGGTGGATAGTTATTGCGAGGGGGTGGATAGTTATTGCGAGGGGGTGGATGCTTAATGCCTCTGTTACTAAATAGATATCAGTATTACACTTGCAACCTCAATAGAAAGCGAATGCAGAAGGACGCAAAACCGCATCCAAGCCACACTGATAGTAAGCGTTCATCTATCGACGATGAAGTCTCTGGATGCCAAACCAAACCTTGCAGCCTGCGAGAGAAGACGAAAAACTGCTTCCTCGCAGGTACCCCAAGGTGTGTGCGAGGGTAGCGCGCAGCATCTTTAAAATGCTAATCTAGACTTGGGCTAGAAGTCATTTTCAAGACCGTCAATATGTGAGAGGTCGGTAAAGATGAGCATTTACGTTGGTTGGACTCAAACTTCCCACCTTTCAAATCATCAGAGGTAGGTGGATGAGCATATAGCTCAGGGACTTGGTTAGCAAGCCCTGACCAATTTGCTGAGTTTCCCACCAGAGCAATATATTCCTCAAATACTGGCACTATTTGAGAAGTTCGTGCTCGGAAAACGGATTTTCGAATTCAAGGCATGAAATCATGCAGTGGCAAAGTTCACAGTCAAGACTCAAGAGATGAGCTTTGTCACGAACAGGATCGGAACGAGTCACCCCACAGATTTGTTGGGACGCTCTCAAACCGGTATATTCAAACGAAACCCATCAGGATGGACCCTCCCAAGTTCTATGGCACTGCAGCCCGCGCCACTGGCGTTTAGCTGTGGAGCAATGCGGTGTGGCGCAGCTCATCGAAGTAGAAACCATAATGGTGTCGGATGCCTTGTTCCATCTGCAGGGTAAGGCCTCAATGTGGGTCACTATGCAGTTAGGGCAGACAGCAAAGCGTTCATGTTGTGATGGATCTTTAAAACAAAGATTGGTGCCATTTGTCGGCCGTCGAGCAACGAAGTGTTACTTCATACGCGTTTGTTTAGGTCGCGACAAGTTTAGCGATCTCTACAAGACTATGTTTAGAAGATGCGCTCGCCGTCGGCGGCTACTAGTATGAGTACGATACCGGACATAAGGTGCCTAAGTTACTTAATGGGACCACGTCAAGGCCCAGCGGTACATAATATTTTCTGAAAGGTGCCCGTCGACTATGGTAGAGGCATGTAAGATTGCCTTGGTTGAGCAGCAAAATCCTACATTAGTGCCTCAGCAGTACCAGCCAGCAACCGAAAGGTTGGCAGACGCTCTATTGGAGCTGGAACACAGACGTTGGTTGCTATAAATGCGACAAGAGTGTCCGTATGATGACTTGCTGCTATCGTACATTTGACGCTAGCGCGAAAACCAGTAGCAAGAGGCTTGTCAACACTTATAAGTGCTGCGAAGGATCAATGTATAAGAGTTTAGAATTCCGCATCGACCAAGAATAGGTCGCAAAGTGCAGGAGCACGGTAGACCCCGGATGCCATACTCAAACGGAATATGAGGCTACTTTAATGATCAGAGTTTTTAAACAAATGGGTACCATAGCCCCGAGAAAAAAGAAAAAAAAGGATCTCAAAGATACTGGTCTAGAGCGCTCTAATGCAAGGATATACCCGAGTGATGACCGTTCACGCACTCGGGTATATCCTTGCATTTTTTCATTAGAGCGTATCTTTGAGATCCTAATGCAATTCGATTGCATTACAGAACTTTTCAAATCTCGCAGTTCTGAAAATAAGTCCGACGAGTTATGAGGCGATTTGTCCAGGATGGTAAGCGTGAAGAGGAAAACTTCGTTCTGGCAAACGGAGCGCTAGTGCAGTAACTCCATACACACTACTACCGGACCTCTCGCCTTAGACTTACAGAAGGAATATTTAGCGCTACTGGTCGCTTTCAGCGTGCTTTATTACAGAATTATAGAGCGGATGCGCTTTTGCGACTACAAACTTCCTCTTCAACCAGAATACAAACCGGTTCATGCTAAGTATTTATTGATTGCGCGAAGTAAAGAAGAGAAATTGAGGAAGTAAATTCAGAGGCTTGTGGATGCCGACGTGCCGGAGCGAATTTATGACTCTATGATGACATCACCTGCGTTTTTCGTCACCAAGTCCAATGGTTCGCTGCGTTTTCTAAATGATGATTATCAGGGGCTTAACAAATATCTACGATGGACACCTTCCTATGTGTCGAGTATATTTGATGCATTTGTCCGACTCTCGCTGTCTATTAACCTATGACTCTAACCACGGCTACTATACCCGACGCTTCACGCGAAAAAGCCGGTGCTAATTGTTTGGTAAATTGAACTACAAAGGACTGTCGATGGGCATTTCAACCGCCAAAGAAGGTCTATTACTCAGGGTTTACACTCTCATCCGATAAGATGAAACTCAAGCAAACAAACAAGGCCATTAAAAATTGCATTGCCACGTAATGGGAAGAAACGTCGCCACTTCTTGGGCATGATCAACTACTATAGAGTATAGAGACATTTTTTCGCGCAAGACATGACTGCGCAAACATTTCTATCGATTCATTAGCTCCAAATTACCCTTCACTTGGCTGCCAAGTGGTACCAAGGCATTTCAAGATATTAAACGTACTTTTGCGGAGACTGTCCTGCTGGTGATTTCTGATTTTGAGAAGCCTTTACATGTCTATGCTGACGACAGTGGAACCCATCTTAGGGGACTCATAATTCAAGGAAATAAAATTTCGGCGCGCTGTTCACGTAGTCTGATAAAGCATCAGATTGATTATGCCGCTATGGACTTGTAACTCCTGTCAATCGTCTAACTTCTGCGCAAATAAAGAACAATGATTCTCGGATTTCCAGTGGTTTCCATAATTACCACAAAAATCGATTTATTCGAATGAAACAATACTTTGGGTTAAGCGCTGAAAACTATTACTCTCTGCGTATCGTCTCACCATGAGCTATATAAACAAGGAAAAATAATGTTGAATTCTATGAGTTCTCCGCATGAAATTCGCGACAAGTAAAGGCCCATAGCTAAACGACAAAATCTATACTCTTGGTAGCAGCCTGAGTGCGTGATTCATGGTCCATTTGTCCGCCAGCACCAAGATGAGGATGACATGATTCAGACCATCAGGTTGTCATGTCTACCAGGAAGTAACAACCCAGAAAAACAACTGACGATTCTCCATGATGCACTATGGTGACCTATGAGTATCGAGTAATTGTTTCTGATAGTCTTCGTGAAGGTCTGATCGGATGGTACCACATCAACCTCGGCCACCCCGGAAGCCATCGGCAGTATAAAACTGCGCAGACCCCATTTACTGGCCCCGTTTAGAGAAAACTATCGTCGAGTTTGTTCACAAGTTTATTACATGTAAAAGATGAAGCTGCACGGTTGGAAACAAGATTACGTATTACTGCCATCCCACACTAGCAAGAAGGTTAACCCATTTGATACTGTTCATGACGAAACCATATGATCCTACGAAAGTGGCACCTTTGTAATTACCACGATTGATCAAGCACCCGGTGGTTCGAAGTTTGGTGTACAGCCTAACAAGGAATCGCTCACGACGGCCGAAAGGTTGAGCGCGAGTGGCTCGGTCATTACCCATGACCAAGGCAAGTTGTACACGATCGAGGTTTGGAATTTACGCGTGAAGAATTTTAAGAACTGCTCCGCAGTTACGGACTTTAATCGAAGCCGGTCATAGCCAAAAGCCCGCAAGCTAATGAGATCTGTGAGCGCGTACACTTAAACATTTTGAGCATCATTCAAAGCCATTGGGCGCCAATCAATAAAAAGTCATAAACTAACCTGCTTTCTCCATAAGAGCCAGCTACCATAATATACTCAATGAGTCGCCCGGGTAGTTAATTTTCAGATAAGACATGATTTCGCACCAGATACATTTCTCTAATGAAGGCTTCCTGGCCAAATGCCGGCTTGAATCTTTCCTGACGGACAAAACCCGCGAGAACACCAAGGGGTCTTGAGCACTCTTACCACCCCGGCTACCACGTGATAGATCGGCGACCAACTCAGTTTCGCAAAGACGAAGGAGATGGCGGATGAGTCTTACCTTATTCGCACTGTAATGGAACAGTCATCGTAGAGTCGGGCGCAACGCAGCAGCGGCTTTCGATCCGTCACATCTTCCGCGCAACTGGAAACGCTTCATGGGGAAGGTTTGATATCCCTGCCATCAGCTTTGTCAGCTGGATTGATGGATGGACTCACGTTTGATGGATAGGCTGATGAGCTTATTTAATCAGAGATAAAGGTTGTAGATACAGTTGCGTTTGTACATGCTGTTTGAATCTACATCTGGGTTTGTTCATGACGATTGTATCTACAGTTGGGTTTGTCGGTAGTAGCTGCGAAGAAGACTGGTAGGCACGATAGCTTAATACACATAAATAACAGTATCAGATTTGCTCCAGAAACCGCAAGTTCCTCTCAAGCAAGGCCTCACGGATCCAATCACCCCTCTCCAAGCTACAGGCGTGTCGTTCCCCATGTCAATGGAGTTCAGGTAAACTCGCCTTACGCTTTAGTGAATTGTCTTGTAGAAGTAAGTTCGCAGTTTGTGGTATGAAGAGTCCGTATGACTTCATCATCGGTATGCCTTGGTTACTAAGATACATCGACCATGGGTAGAACAATAAACTAGCACAGTCGCTATCTATAATCAATATAGCGGAAAGGATGTTTTTGTGGCAGAGGCTGATGGAACCGATGCTATATCCGTTACAATCGAGGGCGCGTTAACATCCTGTCACACAAAACGAAGGGTTATCCAGATCGATGAGCCCTTTGGTGTATATATCCAGATAAATGTGTCAAGTGTGAGAGATACCAGCCTAGAGCCGAGATCCTATTGCGATAGAAAGAGATAAGTTATTTACAATGGCAACGATACTCACTTCCAAGTCAATAAATATCATATTGACGCGTGTGACGCGCACCGATCATTTTTTAAGATGATCGAATGCAGGTTGAAAAGATTTACCTTTGGATTTGTCTCGGTTCAAAAAGCTAGACCTACGAACTACAATTTCGTGGCCGCCGGACGCAAAAGCATGCTTGACAGAGGTGATCCGGCGTGTCTTTAGATCTACCGAAGATATAGTAACTCGCTCGGAGATGACTGAGATATTTTCCTGTATTAACTAAAGGATTGTAAGGTTACACGATATATATTCACCAGTTTCAACGGAGTCATTCGTAGAATGTTGCTGTTCTTCCACAATGGACGAGAGTGTCTTAGATACCGACAATACAGTACAAGTCGCTGCATAGGGCCAGGATGCCTTGAAGCGCAGTTCTTTTTTTTACGAAATTATGTGGAAGCACCGTGTTATGTCGTTAACAGAAGTATCGAACCACCTATCGGTCGATACGGGTACTAGGCATCCATACACTTAGGACCTGGAACCATTTATTGTGTGACGTAGCAGTGACCGTTGTCAAAGAAAAAGGTTGGTGAGCTCAACGAGCTCCCCGGCGGGACATATACACGAGAACAAGTTTCCTGACTGCGTTCTGACCTTTTGTGCTCGTAAGGCAACGGGCGCATGATGCATAGTCCTTTCTTACAATAAGTTGAACACGGTTAACATCCCAGCGCAAAGACCGATACCGCGGACTCTAGGAGAAATTCAACTATCTTTTTCTCATTAAATCTAGAGTTTGTTACTATCTAGTGCTCATGAATGAGACAGATGTATCTGATAAAGCAATTAGCACCCCAAGCGGTCTGATGTGGGAGTGGATAGTGATGCTGCAAGGGTTAGAAAATGCACCGGCGTGGTCAACCGGATTGTCGCTTATGTCAAGCGAACACGCCGTACCGACTTGCCGCATTGCTTTGACGATGTTTTCGCATATAGTTAGGCCGAGGGCCGTTTGAGCGGGATTGAGTCTCCCAAGCGTCATTCGGACGCTGTGTTGAAGACTCTGGGAGTCACCCAATTTTTCTTCGACTCGCTATGTGCGTCATAGGGGTCACCAAAATATCTGTGTCAATTCTTTTGGCTATTAATTGTATTAATATATCAAAAACTATGTAGACCGAGACAAACCGATGTCTGGCCTCTTTAAAAAGTAAGCACGAAAAACATGGCATAATGCTTGACTATATTCCTCACTCCAGTGAACTATTTAATCTTAAATGCCCCTGGCCTGGCATTGCCAGAAGTGGATAAGACCTTCATTTTCTCCTTAATGCGAGAATTTATCCATCAGCAGTGCGCTAATGAAAACAAATGGCGACGGTTTTGACCTTTTCATATTATATCAGTACAGGAATTAAAAGGCCCCGGTATAGAATTTCCCATGAAATGACAAAGAGTTTTTTTTAAATAAAGCATCCTCTTGTGAAGTTCTGTATACACCGAACCATCTGTGGTTTACACGGACCACGCATCTCTTCGGACCGCGATAAACTCACCGCACCTATTGACGAAGATGGTGAGGTGGCTTAAATTCTACTCAGAATGTAATTTTTAGTTGAATAGAAGCTATGAAAGCCGAATGTATTGGCTGACGCCATATCGCGCAGACTGGATCTCGAAGAGTGACGCCACGAAAACTTGTTGCGTGGTAACGCACGGGTTGAGTCGTTTACTGGTATCCATACGATAATACATGCGACAAATAGTTTAGCCTTTGAGATACAGGAGATCTACACGAAAGAGAACATTATAGGAATTTATGTCCCCCCTGACACAGGTTTTAGACTTACAATTCTCTACGAGTTCCATGATGAACCATAAAGTGGTCATCTGGGCCGTGAGAAGACATTCTTACGAATGTGAGATGAACTTCGATGACCACGCCTATATCGGTGGGTAACCAAATGTTTCTATCATGCTTAGGTCGTCAGCACAAAGCCTGAACCTTCTAAAGTTCGACACTGGATTTACTGTCTATACCGACTTATTGTTTGGAGTCGATCAGTTTGGACTCTATACCTGGTATACCATTTAACCATAAAGGCAGGACCATGGCTAGGTCGCCTTTATCTACATATTTAGCAAGATGGTGCATTTAGCACCTTGAAGAACGATGATCTCAGGCAAGGAGGCAGCCCTTTTGTTCCTGGACCACGTTTAGCCTACAAGGGATGCCTGAGTTCATTGTTTCGGACCGAGATCCGCGTTTTACATCAGATCCTTGGCGTCGTGTCTTTGAGTTGTTTGGTGGAAAACTCAAAATGTCTACCGTCGATCATACCCTTACTAATGGCCAGACTGAATGGGCCAATCGTATTATGGTGAATATATTGTGCACAAAGAAACTCCAAAGAAATCCAGCACACAATCGCTATTCGTGGAATTTTCAAAATAAAATAGTGTTCACGCTAGTACGGGTGAGACACCGGTTCATGTAAACATACTGCGTTATCTTCAGACGCCAGTATTTTTTGTGCGAAGCCCAAGTCTTCGAAGGAGAATGCGCCCGACAACGCTCGGAGCGAAAATGCGGAATAGCATAATAATTTCGCCGGTGTGATGGAAGAGACTCGCGTCAGCAATCCTGATAGTGCGGCATAGTCAAGACACAAGAAAGTGCTAAGTCTTAATCATGAAGCAAGTTGTCAGTGCTCTTAGGTGATGACGATGCAACGTTATTCGAAACAACGACCCATGACTTACCTCTTGACAATTTCATTGACGAGACGGATGCTAAAAGATATATAGAAGCTCAACCATTGTGGATGAGAGATTATTCACCACACGTAAGGTACGAGAAGTTAAGGAGAGCGCACATTACAAGCAAAAACAATACGCAGACCAATTGGCCGCAAAAATCATGAACGTTTTAGTTAGGAGAAAAGTACTGTAAAGCAATAGCACTCTACCTAATTACACAGTTTCATTAATACTTGGTGGTAGTACTACACTATTGCCGGGTATTATTGGGTCTTATACCTTGGTTGAGGAAGTCAAGGTCCTAAATTATAGGTTTACCCCCTCCCTACACATGAACACACACCCCTTACTTTAAACGGGTCGTACAAAGCGATATGAAGATCCACAAGAGATAACATATTTGCATGGGTCTAACGATCCCGTCGATGACCATGCGGCAAACAATTAATTTGGCGTAATGGACGGCGTCAAAGGAAAACTCCCAGCCGACAAATGACCTCGCTCGGAAACGGACTTGGTAAATGAGGAGGACTGCGAGTCGAAATCAGTATCTTATCACCAAGTTCTCCAAAAGGTCTACCCGCAGCTTCAACCGGCCATACTCTCGACGTTTCTTCATGCTGACGTCGCACAAAGGCGAGGTCAGTTGCAAAGCTTGACTCTCGAGGGCCACGGTCCGCCTATCTACATTAGCGTCATGCGCTTGCGTCTGGACGGTCGACGTGTGAACCGCGAGTAGGCGAGCGTAGTGTACGTTCGTATCGGGCGCCACAGTCACGGTATAATCTGACGGGGACCAACGCTTTATAGGTTCCCGTAGGAAATTGATCAACAACCTTCAAAAGAAGCAGAAGCTTTAAATCCATGTACAATAAAACGGGTGCAGGGCTTTGACCCATAAGAGCCTGTTGGCGCATTGCTTATCGACGTGCCTGGGATGCTTGCAACTTATCTGCAGAAAATCTAGCTGTAACGTTTTTCTAGATACAGCTGAGCGGAGGTAGCGTAACATGAAGCCGGAATTTACAACAATTATTGGCATATGCGCAGGATCAAGCGCTAAGTCTATTCACTATGACCTCACGTCGCCGTTTAGGGGCTGGCACGGTACTTGATAGGAAAGATGCTACATATTAGTCGGTTATTCCATTGGGAAGTAACACGACAGGAATCTAGTAAGTGCGACCAGGCAAATTTCCTTCATAATTCCACGCTCGGAATGTGATAAAATTGTAGTACTCCTCCCCCCGTTGTCCATTCGGTTTAAGGGGGTGTCGATTGGATATCAGTAGGTGCATACCGGCCTTTAGATCGGCGCTTATACTACACATACGGACGAAGTTCCAGTGTTCTATTTAGAGCTTTTTGCTTAGACCCGTTGAAGTCGGACTCTCCATTATGGATATCTGATGTTCAGAAGAGGCTTTTAAACTTGAAGAGTTGCTTTTCCTTCTAGGACAGCGCTCTATTTGGTTATCATCACGATCCAAGTAGTCGAAAAACTGTAATAACCATGTCGACGGTGACAGAAAATTCACCGTAACACGAGGTGCGTACATTACAGAGCGGTTCGTGACTCGGTAGAATGCATCCTCATGCCGAATATGGTCACGGTTTTTATCATCGAATATAATGACAATGGAATAAAGTTATTGCAGCATACCATGATTTCGGGATATTCCTCCGCATGACATACATGAGGTTAACCAACATGACCTGTCGACGACGCAACCGCTAAACTAACAATCGGCATCGTGATTTTTTTTACAGAATACGACACAATCGTTTCGTTGCAACGCTCACGCTTAGTGGTGGGGAATGTTTGTGTCTTTGAAGGCGGCACCACCCTTTTCAGGTTTTGGTGGCATGAGAACACGGTGAAGTGTCACCCTAAGCGATTGCACTCACAAAAAGTACAAACAAACAAGCACAGGATACAGTGGACACGTCTTTTTTAGATCACTGTCCAGTGCTATCCGCATTGCGATGTTCACAAAAACTGTAGAAATTATTTAACAAGGGTTTGCCCTGTAACGGGTTCAAATCGTTACACGAGCCTTCCCGTGTAACGACACGGAAAGGTCTAACGAGTTTATATGTGCGGAACGCACTTAGACCTATCATGTGGTTGATGTACAGCAATAGAGTACCTGCCACAAGGATGTTTCTCGTAAACAAGAGTAACGACACTGCTGGTCGTCATCAGATGAAGCCATTAAATAATATCATCAAAGCGCTTATACACAGATTAAGTGCGCTGTAGAGACCGCGCCTTACCGGAACCGTCTAATCTTTTGACTTTTAGCCAGAATTTAAATTAGATTTTCGTTTAATGCAATAAGTAGAAATTAGTATTAGATTTGCAACCTAAATAGAAAGCTAATGCGGAAGGACTGTAGTGGGCCACCCCCTTACATAAGTAGTTCCTATTAAAGTTTACATGTTCTTAAGTAGATGAGCTACTTCCGGACTAGCGGATGTAGCATGTCGTATATCTTAGTGAGATTAATGAGGTCGGACTCATTATTAGCCAGTAAGATATCGACACGTAGATCGAGTGGTCCCCATGAGTCCAGGGAGCCACTCGTACTAAGGATCTATAGTAACAAAATATAAACAGAGGTAAATTACTTAAAACCTAAGACTTGGGCTCGAGTCTTCCTCAGGCGTTAGTGTAAGCTAAGTACGGGTTGTTCTAGCCCCGTTACAAGGACGGAAAACCGCGTCCAAGCCACATTTATAGTAAGCGTTCATTTAGCGATGAGGAAGTCTCAGGCGCCAACCCTAAACTGCATCCTGCGAAAGGAGACAGAAAAACGGCTTTCTCGCAGATACCCCAAGGTATGTGACACGGTAGCACGCGGCAGATTTAAGTACCCACATACGAGAGGAGCTAGGTCACGATTTGTTTGCCAGTGACCTGAAGACTACGAAGCACAAATGCCGATAATCCTCACGCTTAGTTTATTATAAAAAACAAGTCTAATTTATCTTTATACTAGCAGAATTCTGAACGAAATCTAATGACCTCTACCACAGACGACCTCTCCAATAAGTTGGAAGAGTGTATTTGAAATCACAAAATTGAATGATGTGGCATGATAATCTTGTGTCCAGAGAAATTGAGCTTTTTAGGTGTTAACAAGACCTGGAGACACTCTAGTATGGAATGACATTACCGCTTATTAAGCTGCTTTACGAAACATGATTCGTATCAGTCACACCCGGACTTGCAGCCGCATTCTGCGGTGGCATGCATGAGTCTTTCGTCACCAGATTCACTTATTACAATGAATAGCATTAGATGATGACCAGGACGGGAAGGCCCGCACGGAGCTCTAATAATAGATCACAGATATCCAAAGTCTATTCCTATGTAAGTCTTACACTCGTTTATTCCTGAAAGCCCACTAGAAACTGCTTGGGGTTTATGTGGACGACCCTTTCCTTTGGCAATGACTGGAAAATATGCCGCTAGCTATATTATATAGAACCCCCCTTTGACATTGAGAATTGGAAAAATGATGTCATGGATAGAGCCAAAAGTGGGGAGATGGATATCAAGATAAAATAGTACTAGATTGTCCATTCTTTGTGCTAGGATAGTGTTCCACAACGTGACCGGAGAAAGAAAATTTACCTTTACTAAGAGTGGCAAGGCGACTCTCACTCGGACGGCAAATTATTCTTCGCGCGAGACAGACACGCTTTTGTAGTATAATTAGATTCAGTCTTGTTCACTAAAATAGTATTAAGCAGACCGTTTTTTATTACTTCAAGGCCATATCCTATTTTGATCGCGGAACATAGCATCTCCAGCGATTCGACACACTCGAGCTCGACTAGGTAAGGAAAGAAAATGGCACAAAATATTGTACTCCATTTATCCAACACAAGATGTTCCCGGAAAGCAATCGCACAAGCAGTATTTTATCATGAGCCTGTTACTACAAAACGCATAAGGATCTTGAAAATCCGCGACTGTTGAGATTGGTCTCTGTATTTTAAACGACGACTTGACCACGGTCATATTAATGTTAACTTGAACCAGAAACTCACGTATCTGAAGCTTATACAATTGGTTTAAATTAGGAGCATGCCGGATATTGGGAGTATCTTACAATATAAAAATTACCGCGGTTATCGTACTGTTCTACCGCTAAAGAACGAACTGCTGGTGTAGGAATATTACTACACCCTCTTTTCACCTTTTTGAACCGACCCCGGTGGCTGAGTAAATAAGCACTGGCATCAGGACCTGGAGGTCATGGACCGAGACACTTGGGTATTTAGTCACTTTATAAAGCCGTAGAGTGGCTCCCTAAATATGAATATCCATCCTTGGATATAGCTGGTCGGTCTACGTACCGGGATATACCTCAACAATCTCTTTCTCCTATTCACTTCTTTGAAGCAGCCGATAAGGAAGTTTTAAAAAAAAGTGGCACTAAACGAGTCAAATGGTACGGAAAGAGTTATTTTAGTGAACGTTTATGCACCGATTGAGCGCGTCGCTAGAGAAAATATATTTTACGCTCCGAGCGCTCACTACGGTAAGCATTTATTCATGGGGTTTCCTTAATTGTAACCTTCACGGTATCGCCAATAGATTCAATAACCCACTGCCATAGATCAAGACTCCCTGGGGATTTTTTATTTAGTGGAGATTGGCGGACACCGTAGTAAATTACTTGCCGGAGGTAAACGACCTATCTAAAGTTACACTTTTCCATACAAGTTGTAATACCGGTTACTGCTCTGTAACAGAGTATCTTTGGCGGCAATGCGCTTGGATTGATGGTACATTAATGCCCTAGTCTGAGTATATGAGCCGACACTAAACTAAACTAAAAAAGAGTGCAGGGGATCATGAACTAGTCTTACACGTTTACTCTCCCCATAAGTTAGGGGAGCAAGCTCTGACGCTCGGCCTTTGATATAAGTAATTAAGTCTGGAGAACTGAATCAAGTTACAAAACAATTTACAACAGCAACAGTCACTGAAGAAGGAGCATGATGCTGTTCGTGAATGTATTATTTTAGTACAGTATTCTAGGGCAACGCGATCGGTCTTTGCTTATGAGCGTCCAGAATTTGAGTAAGTGATCATTTTTTACCTTTGATTGATTTCAAACCAATCACATACGTCCACCACAATAGTGACCTAGCCAAAGAGTGACTTCGAATATACCTACACCTATGAGGGGTACAGGCTAGATCATACTTAAAATGTCAAAGCTACACCTAGCCGCGTTTCTTACACACACACGCAGACAGATAAGTACGATTTAAAAAGCTCGGCATTCACCGTGCGCACAGTCACTAATGGCTTCACCCTTCGGGATCGCAATAACCCCTTAAGTTGTAGGCGCCCCGATTATATCCAGTACAATCGTACGTACGTAAACGAGTGGACAGGTTTTAGGGAACCGCAATCAATAATTTTGCTCTCCACAGGATCTAACTCAGGAGACGACGCCGCTCTCTCATGATATCTCTGAAAGACACGATAGGTTAAATAAGTCACGACGGCTTAACGAGGTGCAAAATATAATCTGTTAGGAAACACCGATCCAAGGATTTTATGCTAGCATCAACAACTTGGCAAGCTCCAAGGGCTATTATTTATAGTTATAGACATCTACGACAAAGCAAAATCCCTTACTGGGATAATTAAGGATATTTATAACCATGTGGCTATCACCAAACGTCTATGATCGCGTATCTAACAACTTTCACTGTTCAAGTCCCACACTAGGCGGTGTTTTCCGCCTCTTTCTCACAAGGTGACAATTTATGCTTGATTAAAGGATGGTGAGCCCTCGTTTTCTCAACGGAAAAAAATAAACTTGACGCGTGTGCTGCCCACAAAAGGAGATCTCTCGCTACGCGGATGAATGCACATAAGCATGATTTGTTTCCCTAGAAGGAGCATTCACACAGTGATTGAACACATCGAGGCGGCTACAATCGCGACGTATCACTCTTGTAGTTCAAGAGCAGCGCTTGTCTTTATACTTGAATTCTACAACAGCGTATAGTTATTCTGGACAGAAGGTTATGAATACAACCTTAGGACACCGTGGTATTCCACCATATTTTGTGGATCATGTCGTACCTTTACACTTTGGCACCACTTTGAGATTTCTGGTGAATGGAGAAAGGTCTAACTCGATTTTTTCGACAGGGCTGTACTCTCGCACTTCTCATTTTTATTGTATCCCTAAAGCCATTATAATAGAGATTAGATGTACCGCACAGTCAAGAATGAATTCCCGTTGAACTGTGTCTTATTTACTGCGTGCATCCGGTTCTGCATATGACACAGTGGTCTACATTTGATTACTACGCTAGGGTGAACCAGTTTGAATACTATCAGGGCGTACGGAGATGCCTCTGGGCTTGTACTAACCGTCGGAACGACGAAGGATATTGCGTTTAACGAACAGACCTGTCGCCTGATTCTACTTGGAAATGTTCGGAGTCGGCAAAGTTAATGTGATGCCAAGTAAAAATTGTCGTTATCTGAGCATTCGTGTAACGGGGTCACACGACTGTTACCTCCCTAAATGTATATACCTTTTATATGCGATATATAATCCCTAGTTTTATCTGTGATAATTGATGTGTTTGATAACCTCAGTCATTCATTGATGACAGATTGATGTACCATCCATCAATCTTTATCATACTAAAGATTAATTCGAACTAGTGTAACCTTAGTATTAGGTAGTTGAATGGGGTTTGTTACAGATAAAACTAAATAAAAAAAGTTCATTTCCCCTTTTGATCTTCGAGTGCCACGTGTCTAGTTTAGGCGTCGGCAGATCCCAAAGATCAAGAGCCTTCTTGTGGTGAGTCCTCTAGAGTACTTTGTGAGTAAGATTCTTGAATCGTCGTTAGTCCCCTAAACCAGGACTAGAAGCTCTACAAGCGTGAATACTATCAAAGTCTTCGTTGATAAGTTCTAAGAACTAGAGACTATTTAAATTTAGAGAAATTAGTTCCGTAGAAAAAATTGACGTCTAGAGTTGTAAGTCTTCCTCTGTATAAGAGCTGTGTAGCTCCGCTCCACGTGGTAGCACTCGGAGTAGTCGATTTTGATTACGGTGTATGATTAATAGTTAATCCTACACCGTAGTCGCAAATCGACAAATCCTCTGTTGAGATGGAAAGACTAGCTTATGTTTCTGAGGCTCAACGACTCGCGCTTGATAAGCTTAGAGCGTTGATTGGGGTCGAAAAAATCGACCATATTGTGGCCAAAAAAGGGCCGGAAGTGCTCAATGCACGGCTGGAGGCTTTTCTGCTATTTGAGACCACGCTAATCGGACAGGTCCGTTACCATATGGCGTCGACTATGCAAACACGCTACATCCCAATGCCCGATAAAGAGCCAAAGGCTCGCCCGCTCGTTCAGAGCGTAAAGACACTCAGAGGGAAAGAAGGAGTAAACCTCCTTCTCTGTATTCGAGAGGTCGAAACGGAGATGAGTGCCGCTATGCTGTAAACCGATCAGCAGAGAGTTGACCTGGCCATATCAAAAATTGGTGTCAGAGCCAGAGAATAAACTCTGACATGTGATGCGTCTGTAGACGCCGCGTTTCCCATGTGGGATTCGCTCAAGAGACAGATGTCTCGCGTGTTCGCACCACCTAATCAGTCTTATTGAGCGCGTTCACACTTCTTATCCTCCAGAAAAGGCTAGAAGGAGTTATCGGACTATGTCCAAGAGTTGAGAACTCTTCTCGCTGCTATTCAGTTGGATCTTCTTCCTGCGGAAGTCCGTGTCATCATCTTCATGGAAGGTCTCCGTACTGGGGTCGCTCGGAACGAAATCTTTCGTGTCCATCCTTCAACCTTTGAGGAGGCTGTGGATATAGCGTTAAGCGACCAGTTTAATTTTAAAGGGGCGCGCTATGGTACGCTTGGGCATGCACAATATTTGTTAGATAGGGCTAAGCCCATGGATCTCAGTCATGCGGATGATAAAGAAGCCGAGCTTCAAGCTGTGGAACAGCAACTTAACATCCATATATGCTACACGTGCGGAGGCCCAAGGCATCTCCACCCTAGCTGTCCATTGCGTAAACCGCGACAGAGTCGGCCGAGACGTTGTACCGCTCCAAACCAGAAACCTGGTAGCGGGAAAATGTCGACTCCTAGTAGGCGCGGGGCGCCCTACTGGAGAGAAAATAGGCTATGTAGAGGCTTTAGGAGGTAGATCTGAACAGGGCTTAGCCCCGCACGATCTTGTGGACGTTTCCACGAAGCGTGAATACAAGTCAGAATTGTTGGTAGCCTTGGCAAGGGCTAAGGACTTTGAAAAGCCGTGGTCGATTTTGACTGACTCTGGGGCACCGTGCAACTACGTCTGACGTCGTTCCCTTGAAGGGAGTCAGCAGTATGCTGAAGCGCTAAGAGCGCATGAAGGTGATGTTATCATGGTGCGTCATGCAACTTTGGCCCGTGTAGCCATACTTAAAGTTCCGTTGAGCTTAGGTGTCAAGTTCTTAGAATTTTACAGCATTGAACGCTGTCTTGACCTGGATTTGGACTCGAGATATGATCTCATTCTCGGAATGGTCAGGCTAAACGCATTAAGCCATGTATTAACTGGAGATTTAAGACCTTACGCGCAACGCGCAATGTTTCTAATGATGCTCTGGAGGGTCATGAACCCACCTTTGCTAGACAACAAAAGCGGTATTGGCGCGAGCCACTGACTGATTTAGTTAGTGTGCTGGACATCGGAATGCCTGAGTTAGTTGACTATAATGTCAATGACAATAGTGAAACGTCACGTACTCCGTTAAGTAGCACGCGTTTTCACAACGAGCCACTGGATGCTGATAGCATTGATGATCTCAGGTCGAGTCATTTAGGATGTGATCCCTTAGATATATTTGCAGTGGTACGTGATCATCCACAAAGTGAGGGTGGTTGTCATAGCACCTCACTGAATGCCGGTAAATGAGTTTTTGATGAGACCCCCAGACATCAAGAATCTGATGTGCGTACAGTGGCGGATAACTCGCCAGGTAATGAGTTCGAGTTACGTAACATTGCACCGGATGTCGGTAATGACATCAGCTCTTGTATAGAGCACGTTAAGGTTGAGAAAGCCTATCTCGTTGTAGTAACAGGTGGTCTGCCTTCGCTGGAGAGTTCAGTCTCTTTTCAGAGACGGCAGCGACGCCAAATGGCGGCTGCGAGACGAAAAACGTCTGTAATATCGCTTAGCGATACTAGCGATCACCTATATACACTGGTCGATGGCGTGACAGGTCACGTGGACGGTGAAGTTGGCCTTGTGGCCCTCCCATAGTTAAGTGCTCTGTTAGAACTAGACGAAATGTCTGTAGATGAGGTTAGTCAGGCCTTCAAGGCAGGCGACTTATCCGATATGATGGTCCTTAGAACCGATAATGAGTTGAACTCCTCGTCTCTATTGGATGAGACGGTCCTTGAAATTACAAAGGCGGCACTCAGTGCACGAAGTGGATCATCCATTTTGAAGAACCCTTCATATCCCAACTACCCTTTGGTTAAGGAAATTTAAGACGTGATATTTCATAATCCACCCTCGGTTCTACCTCCCGATAGGGGCGTACGTCATGAAATAGAATTGGTTCCTGGAACCAAATACTGCGTTATAAGGGAGTGGCCTTTACCAAAGGAATAATGTGACGTCATTGACGAGTTTTTCAGTGCTAAGCACGCGGCGGGAATGGTTCGCAAGAGCAAGTCTCCTCATTCCACACCGACATTTTGTGTCAAAAAGTAAGTGGCGTATTGTGCATGCTTATAACAAGCTTAATGCGGCTACTATACCGGCACAAGCACCCATTCCTCGAAAGGACGTTCTTCAGAACAACATGGCAGGATGTACAATGTACAGTGCACTCGACTTGGTCGATGGATATTATCAACTGATCATGCAAGCAGGTATTATCCCGCATAAAGTGATTAGTACTCCGAGCGGTATGCTTTGAGCATACTTGCTATGAAGTATGCTCTAGTCAAATTCAGAGTTCATATGCTTGGCTCTAAGCCTTTTGTCATGATTCTTTACGCACGGCGACCCAATCGCCTCACGTCTCGCTGAGGATGGACCACTGGCTTTCATTCTTTGCAGAATATAACTTCGAGGTGAAGAATAAGCCGAAAAAGCAAAATACGCTGGCTGATGCGCTGTCACGACGGCCCGACTATGAGCTTGCTCATGTTATGATTTTGTCATCGTCAATTACTGACTTAATCCGTGCATCTAATGCCAAGGATGAACAATGTATAGCTTTGCTACGTGCTCTTGGAAGCGATAGGTTTAAAGACTTGGACATTAAATTGTCGGCATGTTCGCGTGCGAGGCTACATCGATATTCTATCGATAACGGCTTGTTGTGCTATCGCACGGATGCCGTGGATAGCCCGCGTATCTTTGTTCCTCATGATGAGGAACTGAAGTATAGTATCCTCTAAGAGGTCCACGACACTGCTATCAGTGGTCATCTCGGTCGTGAGAAGACTTACGGCTTAGTTAGTCAGAGTTATTGGCGGCCCAAACTCTATAAATGGGTAAGCACTTATGTGCGCACATGTGAAACGTGCCAACGGGTCAAACCATCGGCACATGGGACTGCACCACTGGCTAGTTTGCCTGTACCCTCTGGGTGTTGGGATTCCATCAGCATGGACTTCGTGTTCGGTCACCGAACGATTCGGACGGTACCACAGGTATTGTGGTCTTTGTCGACCGTTTGAGCAAAATGGCTCATTTAGTGGCTGTGCCGGATTCGATTAATGGTGAAGGTACAGCTTTGCTGTTCATTGATCGCGTGGTTCGCCAACACGGACTGCCACTGGCAATTGTCTCTGACCGCGGTTTTCGTTTTATGGGCAAGTTCTGGAAGGCAATTATCAAGGTGCTCGGCACCAGATTAGACATGTCTACCACGGATCATCCGCAGACCGATGTTCATATTGAGCGTGTTAATCGCATCCTCAGTGACGTCTTATGCAGCGTGTGAGATGAGACGCCTCGGCAGGCTATACTCCTTTCTACGTGAGCGGCCTCACACCCACGCGTTTCGTTAATGCTATCACTACGTAGCTCAGGGCTTGGTGGGGGAGAGGTAGCCGATCGGCTCGCTGGTATCAGTTCTTTTTCTGTTCAAAAACAGTTTAGCGCGTTTATCACAACGCGATTGAATGTCTTACGACATGTGCGTGACGCAATAGCTGATAGCCAAGACAAACAGAAGGAAAAAACGGATGCTAAAGGCAGAAGCTGTATTGAAAGTTATGAGGTCGGTGACCAAGTCTTACTAAACGCTAAAAACCTACCTAAAATGTAGTGTCTGCTGTGTTTTAGATGAAGCTTCTTCCTCTCTTCATAGGACCATTTACGGTCGTGGCCAAGAAGGGTCTTTCGTCTAGATTCAATCTTCCACGCAAGTTGCATGCACAGCCCATGTTTTACGTTGGCCACCTTAATCCGTGTCGGGATCCGTCCCAGGGGTTGATTATTAGGCGCTAATGCCGCGGAAGTTAGCCGTGCCACATGCTGCTTCATTCGAATCCGGAGGTCATGTTGACCCTCCGTCCGTGTCTGATTCGTTTCAAACGTCGACAAGCGAGCTTGCAACACGTCAAGCGTGCGCTGGGTCTGACCCAAAGTCTCGCGAAGACGGTTCACTTCCTGAACCAGTTCCTTATGGGCCGCGGCCGACACACCGACCGCCGCCGGCGTTGCTTGACAAGCAAGGGAACATCCAGTCCCATGTGGAGAAAAAACTGCAACGACGTCGTCGTCATGACCAATACCAGTATCTGGTGAAGTGGCGAAGGTACCCTGATCCCGAGAACTCATGGGAGTATGATATAACCCTTCGGCAAGATAGCCCATATGCCGTAATGTTTTTGAGTGCCATGGTCATGGTCAACTTGCAGCCCTGGACGCTTCTCCTCAGTAATGGGAGCAGCAGGCGGGTCCATGATCGAAGCCTGATACTGACTTGCAGCTATCGGCACAGCCGGAGCGTAGCGCGGGCGGAACGCTGCCCGCAACTGGCCCCTGGCCTTCAACTTGGCGTATTCATAACGGAGTTTCCATTGGAGACGTTCGTCTGCCTTATCGGCATGGCTCTTAAAGCCACCATGCTGCCCAAGTGTCGTGCTCTATGCAACCAGCGAACAAACGCATTGTCCTCCCCATCGTGCAGCTCCCCTTCGACAAGGAGAACGGGGACACCCCTGATCTGTGTGACTGGCACACCATTACCCGGCTTCACAAGCTTTTCCCTATACTGACCTTGAGCCAATCTAGTGGGAACCAGGTATCTCTCGCGTAATACCCGACACGTCTCAAGGGAGTCAGGCGTAGTGGCCGCCGGATCCATGGTCCACGATGCCACAGACTGACCAGTCGTTTGTCGGAGACATTTCTCCACACTGAGAGGCGTGAACAGATAGTGAGTATGACTTTTGAGTGTCGATATGATCTGAGATCTGCGCTGAGCGCTCTCCCGTTGTTGGAGCACCTGATTGTGCTCCTCGTCGAGCGGGTTCGTGATGATTGCCGACTCCATACCGGTGTCGTATGCAGCGCCGTTAGCGCATTCGCAGCCCCACGTTCGGGGAATTGATTGGGTGACTGCCTTGGCCTGTAGTCTTGCACGGGTGTGCTGACTTCGGACTCGTCATCGCTGCCATAGTCCAGTTTCCCCCATCTCAATGCCGAGAAGGTCGGTAAGAGCCGAAGACTCATTTGGCGTTGCCATGTCTTACACGTTGAACTACCATGAGGTTTACTGTTCGTTAATGGCCTCGAGGTGTGAAAACGATAGAAGTTATTTGGTAACGTCAGTCTGTTGGGAGAGGGTGTAACGGGTCACACGACTGTTACCTCCCTAAATGTATATACCTTTTATATGTGATATACAATCCCTAGTTTTATCTGGGATAACTGATATGGTTGATAACCTCAGTCATCCATTGATGACAGATTTGAGTACCATCCATCAATCTTTATCATACTAAAGATTACTATGCGAGCTAGTTTATTCTTAGTGTTAGGTAGTTAAATGAGGTTTGTTACAGATAAAACTAAGAAATAAAAGTTTAGTTCCCCTTTTGATCTTCGATTGACACGTGTCTAGTTTAGACGTCAGTAGGTCGTTAAGAGTAAGAGTCAGCTTGTAGCGTATACTCTAAAGCACATTGTGCGTACGATTCTTAAAGTTGTTGTTAGTCCCTTGAACCAGGACTAGAAGCTTACGAGATTGAGGACTCTCCGAGTCTTCGTTGATTAGTTCTAAGAACTAAAGACGCTTTAAACTAATAGGAACTTAGTTCCATAGTACTAAGTGAATTATAGAGTCGTAAGTCTCCCTCTGAATAAGAGCTGTGTAGTTCCACTACAATCCGAGTGGAAGCAAGGCAGTGCTAATCATAACTGAAAGCTTGAGCATGCACAGCTTCGGACGCGGTCGAGACTGGTGAGTTACAAAATGCTCACCATTGAGCAGAGACCCCTTATCGCTTCAGAGGAAATTATTCCTAAACTTCTGTATGTTGGATGACATTCCTGGCTGGACATTGCCACGGTGAAACCTATCGACATGTTTATTCAAAATCAAATCTGGCACTGATTCCTTGGAATAAACGACGGCTGGCAACAAACCTGGCTAGCGGAGCCGGTCGTGAAGATGCTTCGGAAAGAGTTTGAATTTGGGATTTCGGATCTATGAGCTGAGCTCATGGCGCTGTTAGGTCTTACGGTACTCGAATGGGCACTGATGCTTCCATTAAGGACTAGGCGCTCGCCCGTCTCCTATTCCAACCTGGAAGATTACCTTAGACACGGTACATCAATAAAAAAATTGTCAAGAAGCGACTTTATGGACGGTAGATCAAGAATGATCGAGCATTTGGAGACGATAGAAGTGCATATAAAGCACCAAACACATGTGATCAAGTTATATTCGGGATGCAAGTGTCTATAAACATGCGCGATTTGGAGAGTAAAATGCGATTGAGACAAATCTGAGGGATTCAATCGGCGCAAAAGCAACATACGTGCGGCGCTTTGTGTGCAGAATTGTAGTGCTTGCTGCTCAGAGTAAATTTCATGCACCTCACTCAGGCATTGAATCCCCTGAACGCCCAGAGGGTGCAGCATACATTCAAAGAATCAGTTTATGGTCGGGATGGCCTCTAATTTCGTTACCTTTTCATCTGGACGATCTTACGCACCCGGAACTATCGTATCGACATCCCACTTTAGGGTTCTGGACGAAGATTTTAAGTCTCTTTATCATCCTGATGATGACCGATTACCTATCTTTCTTGTATTAAGTTTCCGCTGCATCACAACTACGCATTCATAGACATTCATTTGATCACATCATCGTAGCTCCCAGACTTAATCACTTTCTGATCGGAACCCTGACACTGTCGCAATCGCATCCGAAACTTTATACCCGGATCTGCACTTACTGGTCGATTTTCTACACATCTGATAAAACAATACAACGGAATATTTACACGGTGTCTACACATCCGAAAGGATCAGCTGCAACCAGCGTGGTTCAAATTGTGGCATTACAGTCGAAATAACCCTACAGATGTGTGCGTTATCATCTCAAGCGCAAATTAATGCCAAGCTTAGCGGGACTCAAGCACCCCTCAGCTGGAGCTGATGTGGCTAGTCGTACATTCTCATGGACGGTAGATTACACGGCGGTGGCGAGTGCACCTAAAGATATACCCTTGTAAGACATATATCTTTACAATATTCCACTGTAAAAGGGGCTTAAGTCTCCCATCGAGTCGAGTTGAGAGATTCCGCAGACTGGAATGTAGGTCATTAACGCCCGCCAAACTTGTCTTACTGCTACGAGTTCAATCAGATAGCTTTCCATATATTGTTTCGACATACACTGAAGCAAAACATTTATGGTAAAATAATCCTATGGTTGTTTAAGAAGTTCTAATTCGTAGAGTTAATTTCCCAATTACATCGCGTGCTCGGGTCGAAATTGCATTCTTTATTACCTTGAGTATGGGTGATCACGAATGAACTCTTTGGCACACTTTTTCCACACTAGTTTGTCAGCATCATTTGTCGTGTGTACAACTTGCTCCCACAACACTGGAGGCTTGGGATTATACAGACGGTCCAAGCTTATGGAAAGAATCCACTCAATCTTAGGAACTAGGAATAGACTCTAAAGTCCACAAGCAATGGCCTAAAAATACCTATGGAGCTACTCGCACAATGTGCTCAAGGTAACATGCCCTGTATCATTTTAACTCTTTTGTTGAAAACGTGAAATGAACTTTGTCCTAGATTTAATACGGTTAAAAATATGTCCTAAGTATCCTACCAAGGTAATATGACTTGCTATGGTAATCTTGGTATGCAGAACTAGGTGATGGGTGTCACATCGGTAAGTCATCAACGTATCTTGTACTTCGTACTGATGTATCGGTTAGAATCACAACCGATAGCGTACGGTATAACAAAGAGTATATATTACGGTCCACACTAACCTCCTCCTTAAGGATATTTTATTACCAGTTATTCAACAGTCGTGCCGAATATACATCCCTCAATTTATTGGTGCCTCTACTTGCTGTTGCTTAGTAGTATAAGGAAATTCGTTTTGGCATCATGGCGATCCGAATCCTCCAACAGTAGTAAGTGCGCCTATCGCTTGATCGTCAGCGACAGCTCTTCCGAGAGTTTAAACAGCTCTTCCCTTCTTACATATTTGAAAGCATTTAATAGTGTTAGTTAAAAATTGTTTTTCTGTTTTGGGGTTGGAGACGCGGTCAAAACTAGTGAACTAGTTGTGTTAATATGGCACCGCTTTATCAAGGTTGGAATTGTGGGTACTGCGATTGAAAAAGCAAATTTATGTCGGGGAAAAGATAAGCTTCCGCATTGGCGTATTGCTCATTTGATTATACAAACCATGATATCAGCTAGCAAATCCACTTATTAAGAAGAGACTACCGACCCGAGGTGATAAGTTTGAGCGAGCGAAAAAGAGGGTAAGCTAATGAGAATAACGCTTTTTGAGAGGTACGTAGATTTATTCGTCGGGCCTTAGTCAGTGCAAATTTAATTTCCGGCGATGATGCCGATGAAAAGTATATCAAAAGACGTCCAGGTGTCGAAGTCGTATGAGCGTACGACACCCGAATTCGTGCAGCAACGGTGCCTGGACTACGCCCAGCTCACGAAGCTAGGTATTTGAGAAATCCTTTGGCCACGGTGGACATCACAGGCGTGCAGGTTGAAATGCAAAAAGGGCTGAGAAAGTCTGAGTACATGTGTAACGTCAATCACTTCCTTTTTACGATTTGAGCACTGTAGCGAAGCTGCCCTTACTCCTTTGTCAGAGGAAGACTTCTAGACTCGTAGAGTCTCTTAGTGTATCAAACTAAACGGGTAATAACTTAAAGGGTCTCAAGTCTTTCAGACCTAATGAGACTTAACCCTGGGTGTATGTACAAGCTCTTGAGCTTCTAGTCATGGTTCAGGGGACTACGACTTCAAGAAATCACGTGGCACTAATGCCCAAGAGTACTTAGCCTTAACTCAGGCACTTAACTCGTACGACCAGAGACGTCTTAGAAAGACACGTGTCTGACACTGATCAAAAAGGGAACTGAATATATTTACTGATGTATAGCGATAATAAACCTTACTTACGTCTTTAACCTCAAAACTATGCTACCTAATTGAATAGTCCTCATCGAAGTTCTTCTTGTATACCACACCAGAGCTACGTCGCCCCTATGAAGACCCTATTACGATAGATATCCTCTAACCACACCCGATAGGGTACGGTATTATCGCTTAGCGTATGTGATACAAAAGTACGCCTTATCAGTGATACTGATCTCTTTCTGTGTGAACCACACCGATGTACCTGGTTATCACAACCATTTGTGTAACCTCGTTACACCCACCCCCACCAAACAGTATATACCCCGAATCTACATTCTTCAGTTTTCTCATTGAGATAGCTCGGAGAGAACAGATAACCCCACGGTTGTGTTCACGACACCTTGCGCATCAATGGCGAAGTCTTCGCGTTCCACCGAGTCTTTGGAAGGCATCATACGAGAAGAGAACATCGTTGATTATGACAGCAACACTGTCCTGGAAGAGAGAGATGAAACCCCCGAACCGGCCACGTCAGCGTCGTGCAAACCTTCTAGCATCGCGTTAAACCTATTTCCGGAATGAAAGAAGGCTTAAGCGCTACGGCGTTGCGTGTCTCAACTACTCTTGATGAACTTATCATCACCAACAAGCTCGATGAGCAACATTAACGATATATCGAGGAGAATGAGAGATATAGACGTCTATCTCAGACCATGGCTATTGCCAAAGCTCATTCGGACTATCACTTCAAGCCTTTGAGCGTTGATGAGTTGTTGCGAAAGTTCGCAGGTCAGCCGTGGACTACTTGGACCACTAGGCGCGAAACTACGACGTCTGACGACATTGCCGAACATATGCTCTCAGGGAGAGATACTTGACGCCCGAAGAGACGACGATATCTGAGTACCAAATCAACTTGACGGAACAAGCACGTGGTGACTCTGTACCGACGCAGAAAACGATCCCGGTCGTTCTAAATCCAGAGGATAGTGAGGCCGAAGTTGACATCACGTTCGCTCTTTGGGCACATAGGACACGTCGGTTGCCCAGCATGAGTTCTCTTCGATCTAGTGCCCGCAAGACCGAAGTTCGGATTGAGCGCAAGCTGCGCTATGAATTTGATAGGCTAAAGGCCAAAGGCCAGCTACGTTCGCTGTATCGCACGCTGTACGCAAAACCAGTTGCTGGTCCAACCACCACTGTTTTGACTGTGCAGACAGTCGCGGGTCACTCGGTGTTGGTGAGCGAGCCCTACACCCCCCTATTGGTGGAAAGTGCGTGAAGGCGCAAGCTGACCTGCAGCGCGACGCTCAAAAACGTCAACGGCGTACGGGCTATCTTGCCGAAGGGGTACCTCACACTCCCATGAGTTTTCAGACTCAGGGTATCCACGCCACTTCACCAGATATTGGTATTAAACTTTGTGACGACGCCGCTTCAGAATTCTCTCCACATGAAACTGTAAGTCCCTTGCTCGTCGAGCAACGGAGGAGGGGGTCGATGTGTCGGCACAGGCTCATGAAGACTTAGTGTCAGAGATGAAGCGACCCCGAGAGTCTTTTGCTCACGTGCAGACGGCACTAAATCAATCTGTGAACGAGAGGAAGCAACTTCGGGAGAACCTTAACCAAGAACAACGCGCTCATGAACAGTCATCGACTGAGTTGGCTCAGTCGAGTGGGCAGATGAACCGTCTTGGTTCGATCGACTCGGTCGACATTTGACTGCGGAAGGTGGAGTACAACCTGTTACGGCTGGATCACTAGAATGAGCTCTTGACGAAAATGCAGCTAGCGGGGACGAATTTCTCACCGTCAGGCGCAAGCGCCGTTCAGTCCACGAGAGAAGGATCAAGATATGGCTAAAGCAAGCCAACGTAAAACAATGGGTGTGCGTGCAACTTGCGCGGGATTTTGAGTGTATAGGCAAGGCCTTTCTTCGCAATGACCCTAAACGGTCCAATGAAGCACGGACGCAATTTCGTCTTGAAGACGGCAGACACTACACTTGTAGGTAGATTTTTAGCATTTAATAAGACTTGGTCTCCAACTTCATAAGAATCAATACATCCTCTGCCTTTAGCATAAGCTTGTGCTTTTTGTTTGTAATGGCTACCAGCCATTGTATCACGCACATGTCATAAGACACTAAAGCGAGTCGCGAGAAACTCGCTCACTTGTTTCTGCATCGTGGTAGGGCTGGTTTCAGCAAGCTTGTCAGCAGGCTCTCCCCCACCAAGCCCAGAACCACGTAGTGGTAAGTGGAAAGCGGGGGTGCGTAAGGCTATTCACATAGAAGGGAGTAAAGCCGATCGAGACATGAACAGCGTTGTTCAAGGCAAACTGAATGACAGGGAGCATATAGCTCTAAGGCTTAGGCGACTCAGCACAAACACTGCTAAGAGCGTTGCCACTGATGCGATTAACTCGCTTAGTCTGACCATCGTCTGCGGATGATCCGCAGTAGACATGTCCAATCGCGTGCCAAGCACCTTGAATATGGAAGTCCAATACTTGCCAGTGAAGCGAGGGTCGCGATCAGAGATGATTGCTAGCGTGTTGACGAAACACAAGATCGATAAACATCATAGCTGTACCTTTGCCATTGATGGAATCCGGTACCTCCGCCAAGTGATCCATCTTGCTTAAACGGTCAGCAAAGACCACAATTCCCGTATTGCCGTCACAGTCTTTGGGAAGACCAAACACAAAATTCATACTGATGGACTCCGAACACCCCGTAGACACAGGTAAACAACTGACGAGTGGCGCAGACGAATGTGCTGAGGGTTTGACTCGCTGGCATGTTTCGTATGTACGCACGTATGTGCTCACCCATTTGTAGAGTTTGGGCCACCAGTAGTGTTGACTCACAAAGCCATAAGTCTTTTGCTGGCCCAAATGCCCACTGAGGGCAGTATCTTAGGCCTCAAAGAGGATTTGATACTTTGAATCCTCAATGTGAGGCACAACAATGCGAGCGGTATCCGCTACATCTGTGCGATAACACAAGAGACCATTATCGATGGAATATTGATGTAGGCTCGTCCGCAAGCGTCCCGATAATTTACTGTCCGAGTCCTTGTATTCCTCCTTCCCAAGGGCATGAAACAATGCCACACACTGAGAATTCTGTGGATATGCCACACGAATGATCTCCTCAATAGGAGACGACAATGTCGTGACATGAGCAAGCTCATAATCAGGTCTGCGAGAGAGGGCATCTGCCAACACATTTTGTTTACCTGGATTATACTTCACCTCGAAGTTATATTCCGCAAAGAATGAAAGCCACCGAGCCATTCTCTGATAGAGGTGAGGCGACTGTGTCGCCGTGCGTAATGACGCATGATTCGTATGAACGACGAATGGCTTGGAATCCAGCAGATGGACTCTAAGTTTGACGAGAGCATACTTCATAGCAAGTAGCTCTTTGTCATCAACTAGATAGTTCTTTTCAGCAGCTTTCAGCTGACGAGATTCGAATGCGATAACTAGCTCGCGGCCTGCAAAATCTGTTTGTAACAGGGCGGTGCCTATAGAAAAATCGGATGCATTGCAGACAACACTAAAAGGGTAATCAGGATTGGCAACGCCAAAATGGGAGCATGGAGGATACTCTCCTTAATTGCCCGAAATGCGTCAGCATGGGTGTTGTACCAGAGCCAATCTTTTCCTTCATAAGGAGATCAGTTAATGGCCGAGACATATCAGCGTAATGTTCACTGTATTTGTGTAAATAATTGGCAAGGTCAAGCCACTTACGTAAGTCCTTCTTATTCTTAGGAATCGGCCAGCTCACTATAGCCTTGGTCTTAGCAGGATCCGCTTCAAGGCGGATCCTGCTAAGACCAAGGCTATGGGGAGCTTACCAATGAAACAGCCGAGGAAAGGGCATCCCCCTCTGCCCCCCAAAATGCACTTAGACGCGTTGGCGTACAATTTATTAGTGCGCATGCACTCGAGCACGGCTCGAAAATGACCGATGTGATTTTCAACATCTGAACGACCTTGTTCGGCACGACTATGGACAAAATGTCATAAAAGTACGTCTGTGCATAATCCCGATGTGGGCGGAAAAGTTGCGTCACCAGACAATTAAATGTTGCCGGAGCATCAGACAGCCCTTGGGGCATCGACAGCCATTCCTATAGCACACCACTTGGGGTGCTCACTGCTGCTAGCGGAATATCACTCGCTCGCATGATCAGTTGATAATATCCATCGACCAAGTCGAGTGCACTGTACATTGTACATCCTGCCATGTTGTTTTGAAGAACATACTTTCGAGGAATGGGTGTCTGTGCCGGTATAGTAGCCGCATTAAGCTTGTTATAAGCATGCACAATACGCCACTTACCATTAGTTTTTTGACACAAAATATCGGTGTCGAATGTGAAGATTTACTCTCACGTACCATTCCCGCCGCGTGCTTAGCACTGAAAAACTCGTCAATGACGTCACATTATTCCTTTGGTAAACGCCACTCCTTTATAACGCAGTATTTGGTTCCAGGAACCAAGTCTATTTCATGATGGACACCTCCATCTGGAGGTAGAACCGAGGGTGAATCGTGGCACATCACATCTTGAAATTCCTTGACTAAGGAATAAAAGGGGTCATGAGGGTCTTTCAGTATTGATGACTCACTGCGCGCAGTGAGTAGTGCTTTTGATTCCTCCAGAACGGCTTCATCCAAAAGTGAAGAAGAGTTCAACCCTATGATATCAAGTCGAATGACCACAACCTCTGAAAGGTCTCCATTCTTTAGTGAGTGATCGAAATCATTGACCGACAACTCTTCGAGTTCTAAAAGCGAATTTAACGAGGGTATAGCCTCAAGGCCAATTGTACCATCACAGGCACCCGTCACCCCGTTGAAGAGTGTATACAGCTGATAATCATCATCACTTTGTGACACAGGATACGATATATGATCCGTATCTCTCTGATCGATGCCATCATCGAACGTAAGTTGCTCCAAACTAGAGCTGACGTCACTATTGACATCCGATGACGAGTCATTGGACATGACGTCGTCATCACGTGGATTACGTGCCACTTCACGTGCATCCGCTAAGCCGGGCTTGGGATGCCTTGGTATTTCACTAACAACGTCAATATTGACATTCAGCGCGTCGCTGTCATAGCCGACGTCACTCAGTGGGTACTTACGTGCCACACCACGCTCATTTGATGGGTTCAACCCTCGATGACTTATCGCTTGGTCAACAATGCTTTCAGCATTCAGTACGTTGATCTCACAACGACTATCACTTGGCGGAGTACGTGCCGCTTCACTATCACATATCGAGCTTTGGTCTATACTCATGTCTTTGACATCGTCAAAATCAATAACGCTGACATTCCGATGTCCAGCACACTAACATTGTCATCCAGTGACTCGCGCCAATAACGCTTCTGATTCCTAGCAGAGGTGGGTTCATGACTCTCCAAAGCTCCGCTAGGGGCAGTGCGCGTGGCGCATAATGTTTTTCGACCCCCAGTCGATCCATGGCTCATGGCGCTCAAGCCAAGCCATACCAAGAATGATCTTGAGTCCAATCAAGGTTAACAGCGTTCGATATTATCAAATCGAAAAACTTCACACCCAATTTCACATGAGCTTTGGGTGCAGTGACTAGAGTTCCTGTCGCCAAGCGAACAGTGATCTTATCACCATTGTGCGCTTCTAGTGCCTCAACATAACTTGGATTCCCTGCAAGGGAACAGCGTCTGACGTAATTACCGGATACTCCGGAGTCGATCAAAATCGGTCAGGGTTTGTCAAAGTCATTAATAGACGCCTTTGCAACCAACAAGTCTGGATTGTATTCACGTCCCGTGTTAGAGTGCACTGGACTCCGTGGGGATAAATTCTGCTCGCCACTACCTCTCTCTAGAGGCTCAACAGAAAACTAGTTCTTTCCCAGCAGGGCGCCCCGCGCCTACTGGGAGTCTACGTTTTTCCGCACCGTACCAGACTTCTGGTTAGTGGCGGGAAATTGGCCTGGCGTGCCTTGCGTAAAGAGCAATTAGCTCGCAGGCTCTTTGTGCTTCCGCACGTGAAACATCGTGAATGTTACATTGTTGTTCTACAACTCGAAGCTTTGTTTCTTCGTCCGTCTTGGCGAGACTGAGGTTCTTAGTCTCCGGCCTATTGAATGAGCTAAATGAGTTTGCCGAGTTTGGGTTGTACCCATAGGTGCCAAAACGGGCTGCCTTAAAGTTGAACTCAGCGTTCAACGCGATATCCACAGCCCCCTTTAAAATCTGTGGGGTGTACCCGGAATACTTCCGTTTGAGATACGTCCGTATGAAGACCCTCCATGAAGATGGCAACCAAAACCATTTCTGGCAAGGGATCAAGCTGCATGGCAGCGATTAGAGTTCTCAGTTCCTGGACATAGTCCGATAGTTCTTTCTTGCCCCGACGGGCAGATAGGAAACGAGAACGCAATCGATATGCCTGATTGGGCGTAGCAAACACCCGGGGTGTTTGGATAGCGTAGTTCATGGCCATTTCCACATATTTGATCCACAGCAGGAGATTCTCCCCTTCTTTTCCCTAAAATGTCTTTATAGTTAAGACAAGGGAGCGAGCCCTTTGCTCTTCATCAGGTGCGGGAACATCCGAGTAGGCATAGCCGATGCCAAATGGTCGTGTACTTGCCTAATCAAAGTGGAATCAAACTGCATAAATGCGTCAAGACGTGCACGAATCACATCAGGACCTTGTGCGAGGAAGTAATCCACTTGTTCGTTCTTGACTAGCGCTCTGATTTTCTCCAGCGCTAATCCTTGGCCTCAGAGAGGTTTATATTTGTTTCCATTCTTACAGAGGAACAGTCTTTGACAGACTCATGTGTAGATTGACTACAAATGCTACCAAGTGTAGCGGAGCTACCCTTACTCCTTTGTCAGAGGAAGACTTCTAGACTCGTAGAGTCTCTTAGTGTATCAAACTAAACGGGTAATAACTTAAAGGGTCTCAAGTCTTTCAGACCTAATGAGACTTAACCCTGGGTGTATGTACAAGCTCTTGAGCTTCTAGTCATGGATCAGGGGACTACGACTTCAAGAAATCACGTGGCACTAATGCCCAAGAGTACTTAGCCTTAACTCAGGCACTTAACTCGTACGACCAGAGACGTCTTAGAAAGACACGTGTCTGACACTGATCAAAAAGGGAACTGAATATATTTACTGATGTATAGCGATAATAAACCTTACTTACGTCTTTAACCTCAAAACTATGCTACCTAATTGAATAGTCCTCATCGAAGTTCTTCTTGTATACCACACCAGAGCTACGTCGCCCCTATGAAGACCCTATTACGATAGATATCCTCTAACCACACCCGATAGGGTACGGTATTATCGCTTAGCGTATGTGATACAAAAGTACGCCTTATCAGTGATACTGATCTCTTTCTGTGTGAACCACACCGATGTACCTGGTTATCACAACCATTTGTGTAACCCCGTTACAAGCATCCTTTGCCAACCGAGGGTGCAGTACCCTTACATTGATCGCATGACGTAGAAATACTGATTTGCACAGCCCTCCTTCTGTTGCAATCAGTGTGTAGAAGGCATAGTGCATTTTGTTTCTTGGCGTACTAAAATATGTCGCTGAGAGGCTGATACTCGGACACATGATGCAGCCTATATGAAAACAAGAGCGAGCAGATCAGAACGGCATTAGATCGTCAAAATTTAATCGTAGCATACCGCTCGCACTCACGTATACGGCAGAATACACCTCAGAGTACAACGAGTGTGGTGACGTAGCTGCGGTGTAACCAGACAACGTTTGTGAAGGTGCGCAGTTAGTATCCTATCCTGAACTCGAACCAATATTACCAGTACAGCCACGCATCTCGACTGAACAACGGAATGGAA
>JH597776.1:1128828-1164855 GCA_000173235.2 Hyaloperonospora arabidopsidis Emoy2
CAGATCGGCTCTGGATTCCACCGCGTCGTCGAGGCAGGCGACTACTTTGTTGCTGTGAAGCCTGATACGGAGTGCAACGTCTACGGCGGAAGCAAATCGGCGTCCAACGCACTGTGTGCACATTTCATGGTTCAAGGCATCTAAGCTCGATCGATTGAATCGATCGCTTGCATGACGTAGGTGATTTAATGAATTTAAATACAAGCAGTGCGTCGCCAGATTTCGTATACTACACTCACTCTTTTATGTCGGCAACCCTTTTGGGCCAGATGCTTTCGGTCGCTCCAAAAAAAGAGTAAATCGCAAATCCAGCACCAACTGAATGCAAACATTGCAAAACCCGCACCAGCTGCATACCAGTACCACTTCGTGACGGAAATAGTGCATACCGCGCTATCCTATAAGTAACTGATTAATCTAAGGCTCCAGGTGCAAAGATTAGAATTGACGTAGAATATATAATAATATTACATTGAGATGTCTGGCGAAAGGGCAGATCGACTAAGGCGAGGTTCATGGTGCCATTGAACTGGTGCGTCCCCAGCTGAGCTGCGACCGCCGTACTCGACATCCTTCCGAAGGATACCCGCAAGCGAGGATTTATTTCCATGTTACTAAACTAATTCTGTAGTTCATAGCGCATCGCGACATCGAATCAATATAAGTGATGGTTAAAGCATTGGAGAGAGAGGTGTCTGTGTCTATTAAACAGTCTAACGCTGCTCGATGTCTGTTGTTGCCTAAGGCTTTATGACAAACATTTTACTTGATTATTTCCTGTAATTGTACAATGCTAAACACGTCGGCGACGACATCAAAATCGTCAAGCAATGCTGCCGTACGAATGGAACTGTGCTTGTCCCCATAAACTGTTACTTACGGCACGGTCGCCGCAGCAACGACGCGTATCGTGGTGTGTGGTCCTGATCACCTTTTCCACAGCACGTCGAGCGCGCTGCACGACCATCGAAGCATCCAGTGTGGCGAGGCGCGCGGCCAGCCATGGCTGCGCCTATAATACACAGGAAAAGAAATTGACCTATGCAGATGTACACAACATTCCTATTTCACACACACGTCACTCATATAAAGTGAGAGCGTAACGATAGCTTACCAAATCAGGTCTCCTAATTGTGGTACCTTCGGCTTCTATACAATTCAACTTAAAAGCGTATGACTTGAATATAATCATTCAAGAATGCCCCACAGTCGCATGTTAAGGTTGTCAATGTTAAAACCCAACTTAGACATTAGATTAATAACTTACCGTCATTTTCTGGGCTTCGCGCTTTCTCGACCTCCTTTTTGCATATACAGCGACCGCGCAAGAGGCCTGCCCGAGACATCCTCACACAGTTCGGGGTCGAGCAAGGGACGATTTCCACCGAAGCTGGGTGCCTTTGGGGGGGGGCAATTCGTCTTGAGCGGCAACTGCTGATATTAAGGAATGGAACGATAGAGATATGGTAGGATCTAGCGTGGTACACATTAATTCCGTCCTGAAGTGGTGCTGGTTTTTCGACTGGTGCGGGTTTTGCAATGTTTGCATTTCGTTTGTGTTTGATTTGCGATGTACTCTCAAAAAAACTCTTTACAGATAAACTGGCTAATACTGATCCCTGAGAAACATGATTTCTTGCTATATATGATAAGGTGTTAATCCACCAATTCCGTTTCTATATTAATGCATTGAATAAACTTGACATGGGCAGCAGGGCAAAACTGATAAATAATCAAAATTCTCATTTAAATTTGATATTTCCAGGACCGAAGATGGGGCAGTAGCACAGGCACGACCGTCCTGCAAAATAGGTTTGATAACAAATTTTACCTTCACGCATTTCTCAAATGTATCATGTTTGGAAAGGGTTCGAAAGATAAAATATTGTGGCTGCGTCTGTTCGATAAATGTAACGCGGCTATGTAATGTGTGTAATTGTCTGTGCTACCTAGTAAATGGGTAAAGACATAAACATTTGCACAATGCGAGGGCGCTAATAGCTCAAGTGGGTTGGTGTGGCAGCCAGAATCCAGAGGTCTCCGTATCGAAACCATATTGAGCAAAAGCGATAGAGTTAATCTTCCGGTTTGGTGTATGAGGTTCGATAGCACCGTCATGCCAAGCACCTGACGTTTCCCACTCTTATGATGTAGCCCATCATAGAAAAGGAGAAAAACTGGGCCGCCTCAGGGAGAAAGGAAGCGAGACAATGACGAATGACGGAGCTGATGGGACCTAAAAGATCAAATATCTTAGAAAAATATAGAAATGGTTAGCAAGCTCATACACATTATCCAATTCACTTCTGTTTTTACCGCTTGAACCTCAAGTCCGATCTCCGTCATCTACGCTCTCTGTAAACAGGCTATGAGCCCAAGCGTCGACTTCGTGTTCGAATTAAAACTGTGTGACGATTAAAGCTACACGTTATGGGCGTAAAAGAGCCTATAGGAGACTGTGGACGGTGCGTCGATTGTGTCAGAGAGCATGGAGCAGAATGCGCACTCGGCGATCGTGTTGAACCTGAGCTAACAGGTCCAACAAAGGATAAATATTAAGGTATATCAAGATCTCTGAAGTATCTTCTTTAGATTATAGCACGGTTGGTGCCACAGAGAAGCATCCACGAATCAGCATCTGTGTGAGTAAGTTTTCTTTATATACCCTCAGCGCGCAATCTCTGCTGTAATGTACGCGTCCCTCCAACGTCAAGTCCCTCAAGATCAGGATGGTCTCTTTGTAAAACGATGATGGTTCGAACTTCTTCCAGTTTGCTCTTGGTGTTAAATTGGCTGCATGTTGATGACGCTTCGGCTTGTCGAACCCGACTCTGTAAAGTCGCTGCTATCTTGGGCCGTTAACAGAAACACAGCGTCTGCTTCTTCGCTGAACAGGGATTTGACAGTAGGTGCTTTAATCTCCCCATTGGCCCTGGGAATGCAGCAAGTGAAGACGCTCAAATCCATTGAGTCGCAGATACCTAGCTAAAGTATATGTGTCAGAAGGCTGATATTCAGTTGGTCATCAGAGTTTTTAAATCATCTGCGAGTGGTCGAACGGCCAAGCACGATCTCTGTGTGCCAATATCAGTTGAGAATAATACCGCTCGGAACCTCACGCCTGAAAGATTTGATCCACTACTCGCCATGAGCTGGTCTAGCTTGTAGAGGTTGGCCTGCAATCCTTGTTCCCCTAAATCCAAAGCGTGCTCTTGCTGGCGATGACAATATTGACGTTTGAAAAGTTGATGATAATGACGTTCTTGGACTACAGCTTTGCGTTCGTAACTTTCGAAGAAACGCGATTGTTATAACTACAAGACATAAGAAGTATGCACTGAAGCATTGTCGAGGAGAAGAACGATATAGCGTTTTTGAGCGTGCATGTCGTTGTCACGCTCACACAGCCACTCGTGGAGTAGGACACCATTCATCTACGCCTTGACGTGGCTGCGATAGGAAAAGCAAAATAGACCTCCTGTCTTCTTCTGGAACAGCGCGGCTTTTTCCGCGTGACCAATGATAAAAGGATTGCGTTTGTCCGAGCTGTCAACATTGCACATCAGAACGAACGTCACACGAGTCTTTCTATTCTTCGATACTTCCTATTGTGGGGCTTCGTGCGATGGTCTTATTGGCGCGTGGGAATAATACAGGTCTGTTTTGTCCATTTTATAGATGTCAGCAAGCGAGAACCCTTTCAGGTGCTCCCTGGTGGCGTCGCGCTGCATGGGTATCCCGTCCGAGTTCACTGATCCCCTCTAACCGTGGTCGCTAAGTTTATCAAATCCGTGGCGTAATTGGAATATTAAAGGCAACCCGCTTGATAGGAACAGCATCTCGTTGTCTGTGATGACGCTCACAACATGGAAAACCGCATTGCTATCGCCTTGATCAAATTACCGCTTAGCATTAAGCGCTTGGCTTGACACTGTATGTAATGGGGTTACACATCGAAGGGTAATCGGTACCCTGTGTCTTAGACGCATGGGATGGTATCCCACTGAAAGAGATATAGAATATCTTATCGGCTTATAGAGGCTGACGTTGTCAGCCACAAGATAGGAAAGATCTCGAAAGTTCTTGATTTAGGACATGAGTGTCTAGATTAGGTAATATTAGGAGTAAGATATTCTATAGAGTTAAACGTAAATAACGTTCAGTTTCCCTTTTGATCTTGTCTAAGACACGTGCCTTGCGAGGCGTCTCTGATCGTTGATCGTTAAGATAGCAACATCTCCCTGAGGTAGCTACTCTTGAGCACTAAGTGCTGTAGATTCACTGAATCGTTCGGTTCCCTGGAACAGGGACCTTAAGCTTTACGCTTGTTGACTCATAGAGTTTAGTTCTTTAGAACTAATATCGCTCTTTGAGCACTAAGTCTTCCTCTGACTTAAGGAGCTGTGTAGCTCTGCTACACTTGGTATCACTTGTAATAAATCTACGCCTGAGTATATAAAGACTGATCTTCTGTGAGGATGGAAAACCCCACTCCCCTCTCTGAGGCCCAAAATGTCGCACTTGATAAGCTGACCGCATCTTTGGGTCCAGAGTATGTGGAATTTCTTGTATCGCAAGACCCGGAGGTGCTGACTGCACGTGTTGATGGCTTCTTGCAGCATGAAGCGTCTCTTCTAGGGCAGTTCCAAGCCCAAACGGCGTCGGCTATGCCTACACGCTATGTGTCTGTTCCAGACGAAGAGGCTAGGCCTCGTTCACTTAGTTTGAAAATTGGAAAGGAGAATGAAAACCTCATCCTCTGGATCCGTGAGATTGAGATGGCCATGAGATCAGGCTTGATCAAGCTTGAACATCAACAGGTCTCGCTGGCTATCTCAAAGCTCTATGGAAGAGCTAGATAATGGGCCTTGACGTGTAGCACGTCGGTCGACTTAGAGTTTCCTACATGAGAGTCGCTTAAGTCACAATTGGTATAGGTATTTTCACCACATAACCAGGCTTAACGCGTGCGTTCACGCTTTTTATTAACCCGTCAGGGTAAGAATGAGTTAACGGACTATGTCCAAGAGCTGGGAACTCCCATGGATACTATGCAGTCTGACCCTCTGCCTGAGGCAGTCCATGTGACTATATTCATGGAGGGTCTCCGTACTGGTTTTGCCAGAACCGAAGTCTTTCGGTTTCACCCCTCTACATTCGAAGAGGCTGTGAGAATTGCTCGTAATGATGAGCATAACTTCAAGTCGGCCAGACTTGGATGGAATAGGCAAAACCCTAGCTCTGCGAGAGCAAACTACACAAGTACTCCGGCCGTTAATAGGCCGGAGCCGGTAGATCTCAGCTATGCTGACGATGAAGGTTGAACTTCAAGCTGCTGAGCAGCAACGTGTTGTACGATGGTGTTATACGTGCGGAAGCACTAAACACTTACGTCCTGGTTGCCTATTGCGTAGACAGCGCCAGGCTAAGAGTCAACACGTTACCCCGAGCCAGAAGTCTGGCATGGCACGGAAAATGCCGACACCCAGTCGGCGCGGGGTGCCCTACTGGGGAAGAACTAGGTTTTGTAACACCTTTAGGAGGTAAAGTTGAACAGGGCCTATCCCCAAAGAGTTCCATACCTACTGGAATGGAGCGTGGATACAAGTCTGGTTTGTTGGTCGCTGAGGCGAAAGTTAAAGGCTTTGAAAAGCCTTGGTCAATTTTAATCGATTCTGGGGCGTCTTGCAATTATGCTCAACTTCGCCCCCTTGAGGGAAGCCAGCGTTATGCTGAATCGCTTACAGATTATGAGGATGGTTCGTTTAGCGAATGGAAGTCGTGTCACCGTACCTAAAGTTCCATTAAAGTAAGGTATAAAGACTTAGGACTTTGGTAGCATTGAAAGCTGTCTTGTCCTTGATTTGGACTCGAGATATGGTCTCATCATAGGTATGGCTTGGCTTGAACGCCATGAGCCATGGATTGATTGGAGGTCGAAGATATTAGGCGCTACGAGCAATGTTCCTAGCGAAGTCTTGGAGAGTCATGAACCCACCTTTTCTAGGCAATAAAAGCACTATTGGCGCGAGCCTTTGACAGAAGATGTCAATGTGCTGGACATTGGAATGTCTGAGTTAACTAACTCCAATGTTGAAAACATGAATTTCGAGCGTAGCTCGTTGAATATTAGTGATACGGCACGTACTCCGTTGAGTGTTACTCGTTGTGATAACGAGTCACTGCATGCTGAAAGCATGGTTGGCCTTGGGCCGAGTTATCAAGGATGTGATTCCTTTGATGTGTGTGTCGTGGTACGTGAAAATGCACCGAGTTCGGTCGGCCGTGAAGGCACCACACTTAATGTCGGTAATGACATTGTGGGCGAAACGCCATTAATGTAAGTGGAGTGGCACTTTTAATAACACTGGGTGAAGTGTTCGAGTTACGTAACACTGGGTGAAGTGTTTGAGTTACGTAACACTGGGTGAAGTGTTTGAGTTACGTAACACTTCACCGGATGTCGATCAGAACATCAGCTCTCGTATAGAGCGTACTACTAGTAGTAACCACGGGGACACTATTGTCCCGACCCCAGATGGGTGTAAGGTCTCATCAAAGAGACGACCTGGACGCCAGGTGGCAACTGTTAAGCACCAGGCGTCCGTGCAGTCACATAGTGACAATAGTGATACACTATATACACTTGTCAACGGAGTGACTGGCCAGGTTGAGGGCAATGTAAGCCTGGAAACCCTTCCATCTTTGGACCCCGCTAAGATAAGGGCCATAGTCGATTGGCCGGTTCCAAAGAACCAAAAAGATCTACGCAAGTGGCTTGGCCTTGCCAATTACTTGCATAAGTATAGTGAGAATTACGCAGATATGGCTCGGCCATTATCCAATCTCCTTAAGAAGGATGTGGATTGGTGTTGGGGTAACACCGAACATGATGCTTTGCAAGCAGTTAAGGAAAGTCTCCTTCATGCCAATACTGTCTTTGCCCGATCCTGATCGGCCTTTCAGTGTCGTCTGTGACGCATCTAAATTTGCCATAGGCAGTGCTCTGTTACAAACAGATGTCGATGGACGCGAACGCGCCATTGCATTCGAATCTCGACAGCTCAAAGCTGCTGAAAAGAACTATCCAGTTCATGACAAAGAGCTACTTGCTATGAAGTACGTTTTAGTCAAATTCAGAGTACATCTGCTTGTCTCAAAGCCATTTGTGATCTATACAGATCATGGATCATTGCGCACTGCGACACAGTCGCCGCATCTCTCTCAGAGAATGGCTCGTCGGATCTCATTCTTCGCCGATTATAACTTCGAAGTGAAGTATAAGCCAGGAAAGCAAAATGCTTTGGCTGATGCGCTATCGCGCCGACCTGACTATGAGCTTGCTCACGTCATTACGCTGTCATCGTCTGACTTAATCTGTGCGGCTTATGCCAAGGATGAACAATGTGTAGCTTTGCTACGTGCTCTTGGGAGCGAGGAGTTTAAAGAATCGGACATAGAATTGTCGGCACGTTCACGTGCGAGGCTACATCGGTATTCTATAGATAATAGACTGTTGTGCTATCGCACAGATATTCAGGATAACCCTCGTATCGCTGTCCCTCATGATGAGAGTTGAAGTATCAATACTCTATGAGGCACATGACACCGCTTTAAGTGGTCATCTCGGTCGTGAGAAGACCTATAGCTCAGTAAGCCAGGCTTATTGGTGGCCCAAACTATACAAGTGGGTGAGCAACTATGTGCGTACGTGTGAAACGTGTCAACGGGTTAAACCTCCAGCACATGCGGCGGCGCCGCTGGCTAGTCTGCCTGTACCCACTGGGTGTTGGGAGTCCATGAGTATGGACTTTGTGTTTGGCCTACCGAAAGATTCGGAAGGCAACACTGGCATTGTGGTCTTTGTTGACCTATTGAGAAATATGGCTCATCTAGCGGCAGTGCCGGACTCTATTGATGTCGAAAGTACAGCAAAGCTGTTTATCGACCGTGTGTTTCGACAACATGGTTTGCCAGTGGCAATTGGCTCTGATAGAGATCCCCGCTTCACGAAGAAGTTTCGGAAGTCCATCTTCAAGGTACTAAGCACCCGTTTGGACATGTCCACAGCGGATCATCCGCAGATCGATAGTCAAACTGAGCGTGTTAATCGCGTCATCAATGACTTTGCGCAGTGTTTGCGCTGATGCGCCTAAGCGTTGGAGCTCCATGCCCCCTGTTGTTAAGTTTGCGTTGAACAACGCTGTTCATTCCTCTACATGCTATACTCCGCTCTACGGAAACGGTCTCACCCACCCTCGCGTTACGTTAACGCTACCACTATGTGGTTCAGGGCTTGGTGGGGGAGAGGTTTCCGATCTGCTTGCTGATATCAGCTCTGATACTGCCCAAAAACAGGTAGGCGAGTTTCTCGCAACGCGATTGAAGTCTTAAGACATGTGCGTGACGCAATGGCTGAAAGCCAAGACCAACAAAAACAACAAGCAGATGCTAGAAACAGAGGTTGTATTGAACGTTATCAGGTCGGAGACCAAGTATTACTCAATGCTAAAAATATATCTACAAATGCAGTGTCCGCTGTCTTCAAGACAAAGTTACTTCCACGCTTCATTGTACCATTTACGGTCACTGCCAAGAAGGGACTTGCGTATACGCTAAACCTTCCGCGCAAGTTGCGCACATACCCAGTGTTCTACGTAGGCTTACCTAATCCATACCAGGATCCTTCCCATGTGAGCTTGGAGGCGCTTGCGCCGACGACGAGGCTGTGCCCCAAATTGCTGAATCCGAATCAGGAGGTCAAGCTGGGCCTCCATCCGGGTGTGACCCGACTCCAAAGCCTGAACGCGAGCTTGCGTCGCGTCGAGCGCACTCTGGGTCTTACCCAATGGCTCACGGAGACCACTCAGCTCGAGAAGTACCTTCTCATGCTCCTCCTTCGGTACACCTCCCTCGACGCTGCTTGATGAGCAAGGGAACCGACAGTTCCATGTGGATAGATTCCTGAAACGACGTAGTCGTCATGTCCAATTACAATATCTAGTGAAGTGGCGTGGGTACCCGGAGTGGGAGAACTCATGGGAGTATGAGATTCCCCTTCGGCAAGATTCCCCCTATGCCGTGGATATTTTTAAACATCGTGGCCAGTGTCATCTCGAGACCAAGGCCGTTTTCCACCACTAGTGGTGTGGGTTGGCGGGATGGTGGTCACAGTCTGACCAGCACTCGCGGCTACCGTAGTAGCCGAAGCAGAGCGCGTGCGATTGGGCAATTGGCCTCTGGCCGTAAGCTTGGCATAATCATACCGAAGCTTGCGTTCGAGATGCACATCGTCCACATTGGTACTATCTCTCAGAGCGTACATACTGCTGAAAGGACGAGTGCGGTGCACCCAGAGAACGAAGGCATCGTCTTCTTCGTCTGTTATTTCGCCTGCGAACACGAGAATGGGTACGCCCTTAATCGATGGAACCGGTGCACCACGTGCTTGCATCTGAAGGCGTGCCTTGTAATGACTTTGCATTGTCAGATATGGCTCCAAGTACCTCTCACGAAGTGCCTGGCCACTTGCCACTTCCTCAGGAGAAGTAGCTCCAGGAATAATGGTCCACGTTGCCAACGTTTGGCCAGTCGTTTGACGTAGACGTTCCTCCACACTGAGTGGAGTGAACACATAGTCACGCTGGTTCTTAAGGGTCGTGACCATTTGTGCATGGCGCCGAGCGCTTTCTTCTCGTTGAACAGTCAACTTTTGCTGCTCATCGAGCAGGTTGGTGATGATTGCATCATCCGAACCGGGTGTTAAATGCGACTCCAATGGCGCATCGGCATCATCACGTTCAGAGAACGGACTTACCGTAGAAGGAGGTTGTACCTCAGGAATGGGTGTATTGGACATTGGCCTTGCATCACCCGGTAAACTGGTATCGCTACCATATTCCACTGCCTCCTCCATCCTGAGGTATGCACAAAGAGTCTTTGACTCGTTAGACAATGAGGAATTTGTGCTAAAGCTTTGAGATACCATGAGTTTAACCGCAAGCACACTGACCTCGTTGAGTAGCTCCGCTACACTGTATCACCCGTTTTACAAACGCCTAGTTGACAACAGAAAACGTAAGCGCTCGCGTTCGCTTGCTCTTAAAGTCAAGGTCCTTCAAGTGTCGAACCTCTTGGCTATCACGCAGAATATTGGAGATAGTCTCTTGGACTGGCGTTTCAAACAGCCCGAACTAGAGCTTCGCCTAATGTGCCAGCTGTGACTGTGTAAGAGCAGCGTTTGCGTCATGCCACTGGCAAATTTTCTTCTGTTTATAGACTGGGTAATCAACCTGTTCGAGCCACGATGACATCGTTTTGCGCGGCAAAGACAGGTGACGAAGCGCTATAAATGTACTGGATTGATTTGCGGGTTTTGAATCCGGGCTTCTTTGCTATTTTTGAGGGCTTCGAATGACTATGGGGCGTTCGATCTCATAGAATTTGATCCCCTTGTTATATATGATACAATTGCGCTCCACTGGCCATATCGAAGCTGGCAGGTTTATCTGTACAAACACATTAATTATTGTAAAATTATAGTATTCAACGGTCTAACGGCCTTGCTCCCACAAAGTATCAAATCTGCTTGTGAGAGACCCAATGCAATACTCCTAATTCCGCAAGCGGTGTCATTACCAGTCTAGTTCTAAACGTATGTTAGACATGCGCGGGCCAATAGCTTTAGGAAGTATTAAGCGCAACCAGACGATCAGGTTTGCCACGGTTTCGATTCTGGTTAGTGACTTGTTATTACTTTGGTAAGTCGTAAGATCTCAATTAGTCTCTATACAATGCACCCGCTCGTGTTTAATTTAATAAAATCGTAGGTGTTTAAGCATTTCTTGGTCAACGTCGTTATTAACCGATACAGTGGAAGGTCATCAATACCCCTATTCGTGAGAATTCACAAATAATGCTGTCTGTGAAACCTTTTCAAATGGTTTTTATGAAATCTAATTGTGGATTTTTCAGCCACAACAAACACGCAACAACAAATACGATAATAGACCACTACTAATACGATGCATCTATTGACAATAAGACTACCATTCGTGTTCCCTTACTTTCAAGCCTTTGACCTAGCTTCGTATTCTGTAGAGGAATCAACACAGCAGGCAGAACCCGACCGCCATCAAAGCGTTAATACAGGTCGATCTGAGTTTATGTGTCGCAAATGTTTTATAAGAAAATTTTTGGTTTGTTTTGCAGTAATAATTAAGCATATCAGTATGATGTGAAAGACCCTTTTACGTGTGCTCTTAAAGGCTACGTGAGGCGGCAGCTTTGTTCTCCTACCACAATGATCTAGAAGAAGCTACGAATGATGGTAATCAGAATCGGACCGTCTAATGAATCTCTCGATTCCTACCTCCTCTAGCTAGGCAGCTTCCCATGCGTTCTTTCACACAACGATATGATTCATCCTATCGATTTTCTTCGCGGAGAGCAGAATCTTCACGGAGATCGGCGTTTCGACGCAAAGTGTTCTAGTGCAGGTCTCTCGCTCCTGCCGCAACTGCATCATCATGTGTTCTACCGATTCGCTCTCGTCAAAGAGGGCTGTGTTAAGGTCTTCGTAAGGTTCTCCAAGTCTTTATCAGTGGAGGTACTTCTTGCAGCACGTTTACCTATATTAAGTGATGCTAGCATTTATCTGGTCAAAAATTCAGCAGCATTATAGATCTACGATTAAATTTCCTTTGCGATTTTGCAGCAGCACGAATTCCTTATGTTGTTATACCTCGTCTTCGATGCGTCGCGTTCCTGACGGAAGTTTGGACGATGTCCTTCATTATATCATAAGCAAATTACTCCATTAAATCTGGATATAAAAATAGGGATTTGGTGGTCTTACAGTGACTACATAGCTTACAACACGACATATCTACCGAAGCGGGAACGCAAAGTTATAGCACTCGTCTGCTCGCATTCGAACAACACTTTTATAATTTAAAAGTTTTTGCTGATTGATACTTCAGATAGCTGTTGGGTAGTGATCTCTACTATAACTTATAAAGTCGCTTCGCGTGTATTCAGCGAGCCTAAAAGTACCACTACAGTGATATTATTCATACATCTTTGGATAAGGTGTTGACTACCTCATCCACCACACCCTGCGAAGAGCCGCATCAACTTTAATGATGATGAAGAACTAAGTGCGGATGAGTCCAACCTTCTTCGCGTTACTATTATGCTCTTGATAATATCGCATAAAATTGCTATTCATCCTTAACATCGTGCATCGTTTGCAATATTGACACTTATAGTGTTTATGCGTGATTAATATAACGGTGTCAAACGAGACAAGCAATTAGTAGGAATGCTCTTGTTTCAACTACATTAAATGCTACCAAGTTATATTAATTGGTTCCATAGAATATTTGCTCATCATAATGGATAGTAATACTGGTTTGTCGGATAAATAATGCTCGATCTATTTGTATCACTCTTGATCGCCGGTACATGCAAATGACTGAAGTCATCGTATCTGGAAGTGAATTGCTATATGCGTGTACTCGGCTAAGCGTACGAAGTACGCACGCAAAGTAGACAGAACTTCAGATGTTTTGTAGTAACTGCAGTGCTTCATCGTTGCTGCTCTTCACGCCCGTCGGTTTTGGTTCTGCTTAGATTAAAGCAATTAAGCTCTTTATAAATCCGTGTTTGTATCTCTATTATCCTCTATTTGGACAAACACACATATAGGTACGCATAGATTAATCAATAGTAGCATATATGCCGGATAGCAGAAGTCTTTGCTAGAAGATATCGTTTCTGACAGGCCGCCAATGGTCTAAAATTCAACTGTAGGACCTATCACAGGTAACACGACCTCACCTTTTCTCTTTCGTGTGACAACTGGACATATTTGGGACATGAGGTGATAAATCGACAAATGGGGCGAAAAGATAAGTTCACCTCGTGGAATCATCATATAATGATCGGCGGACAAGACGTAGGTCATCTGCAACTTGACCATGTCAAGTTGCAGTGACGTTTGAAACGCGTATTGTACTGGTGACGAACGACATTATTTAATGCTATATATACTTTTACTTCTTTTATCTCTGCACAACCGCATCCAACAAAAGCTACGCCCAACAGGTTATGCACCCAGCTAAGTATTCCACATCCGGCAAACAGTAACTATGAGTTTATATCCTATGTACCTTAAAATTCGAATAGTAACTAGTATTGATCACTTTCCTTTCTCGGTGGCAGAGATAAGTTCGTCACAAAATATCGGGCACCGTTATACGTACCACAACTAATGGTATATGTACTGCATCCAACATCGTATAAATAATATATTGGAGTGACACGTATGACGATGCCGAGCTCCTATCCAAATTACTATTGTGCAATATCGTCGGAAACATTTTTTGCCGACGTGGCACCAAAGATAAAAGGAACTGATGTGTAAGTTTTGATGAAGGTAGACGATTAAGCAAGTTGATTTCACTTAAGAGTGATTTTTACCGACAAGAAAATAATCATATAGATGAAAACTTAGGATCACGATAAAAGTTATGTCTTTTGCAATTTCATGGGAACGTTGCACGTTTTATCTACTCAGCCATGACCGCAGTGAACGAAAGTATCTTTTATAGTAAAAACCTTTTAATTTCCAATAATGCGAGATCTTCTGCATTTAACCTCGTAGCCTCCCAAGGATGCTTTGGCATCAAGTACTGACATGGCCTATTAAGCGACGAGAAAGTCGCATCAGTCAGTGGTGTTATCGGCATGGTTTCGTTTCCATGTTAGATTCGGTCGGGTCCTACCGGCCTGTCATAGGTTATAACCAATACGTCTTGAGGAAGCTTTATTGTTTTAATTTAGGCTGGGGTACACATAACAGAAGGGTATGGTAAGCCTTTTAACCCTCTCATATCTCATTTTCTTTAATTAAGAAAAAAAGTTTAAAAAAAATTATAACGGCACCCATATTGGTAATGGCACCTTACCGAGAGTTATAACCAACAAAGTAATAATTGTCACGCCACACAAACATGCACAAATCGATAGATTCTTTCGCTTACAATTAATCAACCCGCCTTATATTTGCCTTATCTGGCAATCGCAAATAATAAGTTATAACTGCCCCCAGAATGGTGAGTGCCAGCATATACTGCATGCCAAAGCGCTTGAAAGTAAGGTATTGATTTTCTACTATTTTACTCACATCTCCTAACGCTAGAGAATTAGTTGGATAGATCCGAAAGTTTGCTAAGGAGAAGGATATGTCTTGACTATCCATCCGTCGGATGATGCATCTTCATTGCAAAAAAAATTATAAGCTGCGAATGCGGTGTAATTACTGGCATCATTCAATTGTTTTTGGTGACAGAAAAAAATGCTATTTTAAGTTTAATTGTTACAATTTTATTAGCTTTATTTTTACGTGTCTATATTCAAAAAGCAGACATAAAGCTCAAGATTTTGGAACAAGATTGATTAACTGTCCCTGTATGCTGGATTAAATGTTTTGATAAGTCCGGTGCATGGGCGGTGAAGGCGATAAACACTGAGCATAATCAAGCGCTTGCAGAGGATGTTGCGGGTCATCCATACGCTCGGCATTTGCCGCAAAGTTCAATAAATGCAATAGGCATATGGACTCTGTCAGATTTTCCTCTGCGAGAAATATTGACGGCTGTATGTCGTGTAAAACGCTTATACGACAGGAGAAATCGGTGGGTTTATATTCTCGATCACCAATCAAGTTGTTCGAAGAAAAGAGAAGTATTTCTACATTCGAATATGAACGGCCGCCTTGCGAACATCTTTCTTACGCACCCAGATCAATTTAGCTCGTCGTTTTATTCCCAGCCGTTGGATAACTTCTGTACTGCACCTACAAAAGAATTGATTTCACATGTTACTACTTGCAGTAGTTGAAATGGCACCGACTAATGCTATCTTATTTGTAGCATTTGCTTTTCCTTGCTGAGTATAAGAAGCGTTTCCGTGGGCGCTTCATTGCTTCAAAACACAAACGGCAAGTCTTAACGTACAACCAGTAACTTTTTTATGGACCGTGGCCTGGACTCTATCAATGTGATCCGTCTGGTATTTCTGGAAGTGTCAATTATTCTGTGCAGGTGGCGCAATAACAAATACGAAGCCGCGTTAATCGGGGAAAATTCGACCCGTTTTATATCTGACTATAATATTCTTGTGGCCTCTACAAACTAACGGCGGCGTTTGTAAATGCGCGGAAAGAGTAAAGGCAAGATTGTGAAACGTTTCTTATCGCTCAACCACATTTTGGACAGATCCTCATTAAGAAATAATTATAGCGTTTTATGGGAACAAACGGTGCATGGTTGGAAACGATGCGACTACCTGGGCACAGGGTGCCCACTACCTTTAAATAAATAAGTATTAATGAGAGACTTATAAAGTGCTTGGAACATGACGGAGTTAGCATTGGTCCGTCAGCATCGTGAATTGGGTGCAATTCTAGCTGCAAAGGCGACTAAGATTCCTCATAAGTTCAAAGTCTCCTTCAAAACTGCAGTGAGATGGTATGTATCAGTGTACGTGATGAATTTTGTCCACAAGAAGAAAATAAAAGTGGAGAATACACATACAATACTTTTTCAGGACTGGTACTTTAGGTTGTTTAACAAATTCGCCACGAAAAATATGTATGTGCGCATGACCTTGCTCTCATATTAGCTGCAAAGGGTTCCGTGCGTCTTTCAATGTGCCACGCTTTCTGGGGGACTTTCAAAATGAATAATCCAGAAGACGAAGACAATAAGCAAATAAAGATGGAATAGCTCACCGTCACGATTGATAAAAGATATTGGACTGGTGAAGGGAAAACCAAGGGGTCATTTTCGTTTGTCTTAATCAGATATTGGTTTTTTTTTACCTAGTGTATAAGGTCCGAACGTGGTGAAAAGACAAAGGGACGCCCAGTTAAAGCTACAGGAACGTAGAAGTTAGGATCCACCATTAAGTAATACCCATAAGGCTTCGAGTTTATGATACCACCCAAGAGGCCGCAAATTTGCGAAGATTTCCAGAAATTTTCTGGTTGCGACGAAGGACAAACCCGGACGTTCTCCGATGGTATCGTAGCATATCTTTAATTTATAGCTAAATTATGTAATCCTCCAATAAATCAAAAAATAGGTTTTTGTGGCGACTTCGAATACTAGTTAAATATTAGGGAGAATAAAAAAGTGCCCCATTTAATCACGAAAATAAAACTAATGCCCTAGATAATTAGAAAATAAAAATAATGCCCCAGATAATTGGAAAATTAAAAAAATGCCCCACGTCCTTGTATACTCAAGTTAAAGTGGTGCACATAAACCGTCATGGTGCTTCTATGAAGGACTGAACCTATTATAAACACCAATCACATGCAATATGCTGATACGTCTGACTTGCTTTACCTCTTGAACTCTCCACGTCCAGCGTGCTGTCCTTGGAGTTTAGAACTGTTAACAGCACTAACAAATTCCTGCAAAGGCACTGAAATGTCGCCATCAGCACTGGTAAAGCCTTCGGATCAGTAAATGAAAGTCAAACAGATAGAATGGATTCATCATAGTCTATTTAACGGTTAAATATGCTAAAGTAACTATAGCGTACGAGTAGGAAGCGAATTCCTATCCCGCAACTATAACAGCAGAACTGTAGTACCAACAAAAACACCACAAAACAGTAGTAACACCAAGAACACTAATAGCAGTAGCTAGAGCAGCGGTAACAAAAGAAGCAGTAGCAGCAGCAAAAACAGCAGCTGCACCAGCTACACCAGCACCAACAACAGCCACAGCAGCAACGACAACAATACTACGATGACATCAGCAGCAGCACCACCAGCAGCAGCAGTGACAGAAGCAACAGGAGCATCATAAAAAACTTACAGCAACAACGGCAGCAGCAACAACGACACGAACAACTGAAACAAAAACATCAACAGTACCAATTATAACATTAGAAACAATAATAACAATAACAAAACAATATCAAAAATAATACCATCAATAATATCAGCACCGATTGTCTACGTTTACGGCTGCGGCTGACGATACAAAGTTGCGTTTACATCTTTCATGTGCCGTCCACGCCCACAACTGGTGGCTGGAAGCGCAGCACGCCCGCGGCAGAACCCCCTCCGCGGCTCCCCCTACGGGGAGGGGGTCGAGCACAGCCATACAATGGGAATTCAGATATGACTGAGATATGAATTTATATGCGTACCACTTTAACTTGAGTATACAAGGACGTGGGGTATTTTCTAATTATCTGGGGCATTATTTTTGTTTTCGTGATTAAATAGGCCATTTTTTTTATTTTCCCTAAATATTAAGCCGAGTTTTTTCGGTGTATATTAAGCGTGGATAATCTTCAAAATCAAATGTAGACATGCAAAGTTTGATTCTTGGAGCACGCAAGCAAAATTATACATACCGTCTTGTTTATCGATATCCTCATAAGATAGCAAGGACAACATCCAAGCTCGTTATCATACTGAACATACACAGTTGCTCCCGTAATACCATCTATCACCTCGAAATCAATTTGCTGTCTGTCTCCTCCAAAATCTGCATCTTTATTTTGCCAATTCAAAAGTACCTTTATGCTCACATTAGACACGCACTCACCCACAACACTACATCATCATTTTATCGACGTCATATCTCCCTTGCATCACATTGCACACCTTCACCAGTTATATAAAATCCTCTGCTCTCTGCTTGGTCGTATAGGACGCCGTCGCCTTGTCTGCAAATACATCTGCTAGTGTATAATAAGTTGCGACACTGACTTGCAGAGCTTTGTATTTCGTTCTGGTTTTATATTTCATTTATCCCATCGCCATCTTATGATGATTGCTCCAATTTGGTCTAACCAGCACTTTCTTGGCCCAGTGAGAATGATTTCATCAGCGGTATGTGGTGGAGATCTGGCCTTGCGTCGTTCCGGTTGTTTAGTACCTTGTTGATACCATCGTTTCTTTCCCTCATCTCTCCGTTTTGCGCATGCATGTGTGCTTACAGCCAAAGATTGAGACCCATCTTTGCCTTTACAGTGTCATATCCTAAGTACTTGGTCACGATAAAATACTTTATCTCGAACCACAATTTCAACAGCCTCGTGTCGTTCTGTCGGCCCATTGAGGTGTCCAAGAAATAGGTCGAAAATAACTCGCATCTTGTGATCTTCCGAATCACAAAAAGTGTCTCTTGTAGCATAGGATTGTCTGCGTAAGGGGGGATACGCGTTTTAGCTGGGAATCGCTCGCTCGCAGCATTTAAACCCAGCTGTAATGATCTCCTGTGTCTCACACGAACACTGTATACGCATCATGACATCGCCAACAGCCTCGACGCGCTCCTCGTTTCTTTAACCTCGCTTAAAAGGCGAGTTGCTCGTCCATTGTAGATTTGGGTTGGACGAAAAATAATACAAGAGTGAATACAAAATCATCACTAACCTGAGGCAAACGTTGCAAAACGAGCGACATTTGCAATGTCAGAACCGCTTAAGAAAGAAGCAAAGTGTACCACGCTATCTGTAACCGTATCTTTATTCTTCGATTCATCGACATTTGTAATTGCGCACTCAAGACAGTCCAAACCTCACCCCCTTTAAGGGCACCTACCTTCGGCGGAGATCGTCCCTTTCTACACTCCGAATTGTGCGGGGGTATGTCTTGAGCAGGCACCTAGATCGGGTGCGGGATATGTGGAAGGAAGGTCAGGATATCGTCGATGCACACAGAATGACTGGAAGCTATCAAACTGTTGTCAAATATGGATGCTAATATTGACAGCCGTAATATGTGACTGAAGGTACCACAATTTTGAGACCTACTATGCGATCAGTTATCGTTATTGTTCTTACTTCATATGAGTGATGTGTGTAAAAACAGAAAAGTGTTAGTTTAGGTCTACTACGTTTACCTTCCAATCATAGATGAAGACACCAAGGTTGAACGCGTATCCTCGCCACTCTAGGAACCTTTGATGGTTACGCAATTCAGTTAAAAGGACCGCAAGCCGCTTTATAAAGCGACCACACACCCACGACACGTGCGGTGGCTGCGGCGACCATGCACTCAAGATCATGTAGTCTCTCGCGCTGTTTGTAGGTACCAAGGGAAAGAGTAACGTGCAGGGCTATTCTACAGCAGCATGGCAGACAATTCTATAGCGCCGCCGAAGTGATTACAACCACCTGACGTGATCTAGTACCGAGTTTGTTATCCAGGATTGGGCAAACATGTTACATCCTTTAGCGTTTAATTATTCAATAGACACGAAATTCTATTTCTCCAATGTGTTGATCATTGTTTCTATCGATACGATGTCGCGAGGAGCTATGCCGAAAAGCTTTAATTTAGTAAAATGGAAATCGCTCGTCGCTTATCGTATTTATATGTAATGGTTTCAGGTATTGCATTTCTCAATCGTGACAAATGACATCGCAATCAATGGGTTATACACATCACCCGAGAAACGTTCTTCGCAGCGACCTTTAAGTTTTTATGGACAGCAGAGTTCGCATGTAGGCAAAATGTTGTCCGGATGTGTTCCACTTGTGTGCAGGAGTGACATTTGTAAATAGCTCCGTGTCCAGTGTTCCCTGATCTCCCGATCTTTCTTTCCTGCTGGTGTCCAGCCTTCTTGTAGTGTAGTACGGTGGTGGGTTGATAGATACTGGAGGGGTTCTTGTGCTGATTACCATTTTACCGCCGTCCCAATGTAACTCTGCTTAAAAAGCTTCACAATATACGACAGATGGAAAGAGAACGTCAAATCGGTTTAAGAACTGACAGCATTTAGCACAGCGATAACGTGGCGGCTGGTGAGGCCTATATGAGCGAAAGTCGAACATGTTCACTTGATAGACTTCGACGCACCGATATTTGGAATATCCTTGTCCCGTGGTGCCCCGTACACTGGTCGACGATCGATTCACTTCATAATCGCCCGACGAACCTTCTCGGACTACCAGTGCGCGCGGGTGGTGCAAATTTTAGCTTCTGCGCTGTCCGTTTCTTGATCCGATCTTGATACATACTAGACTTGCCTGCAGCGGCCTTCGTCGAAATTTTGATCCCCTTCGAGGGAGGCTGCATCGCGAACACCTTTAACTAAAACAAACAAATAGAGATTCGTTGTTGATCTCCACAACGTAAGTCGTCCGCCAATCAAAAAGAGGACATGGTGTCATTGATTGTACGAGCGTATATTGTTGGCGCGTGCTTGTGCTTTCACTTGCGCCTAGGCTTGTGTTCGTACTGGGTCTTGTACCCGTATTAACGGCGTTCACCTGCACATTGTTATAAACTGTCCAATAGGTCGGGTCGATCTCTTGAATGTATTCAGCGACAATCTTTCCAAACTATATTAGCCTCGCCTTAAGCGTAGCATTGATTCGATGTCAGTCTTTGCAGACTGAAGTTTCCACACGGCAATCTCGCACCCTGAACCCGATCAGACGAGGGTTCGTTTGATATTGCGCATAATATCGATCGTACAAACCGAAGTAGGACGCTAATTCCAGTCCTTGACCACATTAACCTTACAGCACCTTGATTTTATCCACGATCATTCATAACTGCAACATTACTTAGTTTGATTCCGGCTTCAATATAGTGGAGAAAACACGCTATGTTGTTCTTCTTTTTATGTGCACGAACGCCATGGCAAGCGCGACATTTGTACTGTTTTGTGTCGTCCTACGATAAAAAGTATCACACCCTTTTACTTGCTTTGATGCGAATACACGCTATCGAATCCTTACACCGGCACATTAAAATGGTGGTTAATGATGGACGCACCGAAGGCCACAAAAATCGAAAGCAGCAGTTGTCCTGGTTTACTTTAAGTGCAACAGTACTGGCTTCATAGACGCGTCTCATCCACTAAGTGTAGGGCAAGGATCAAGAAAGAAGATTGGCGCTACCCGTCCATCTCATCAAACACCGCTTCCTAAGCTCTGTGAAGCTGGTCACAATACTACTGAAGATCGGTTCCATCGTAAACTTGGAAGAGCGCCACAATGGCCTTGCGATTGATGCCCTTGTAGCCCCGGAAAGCTGCTTTTAAAGTTAAAAGCAGCCGAACTTGCCGTTCTATTAGGTTGGCAATGGTCATGCACATATCGGTGTGGTTAATCTTGAGTATCGAGACGTTGTGCTCTGAAGATGAAACGTTTTGACCTCGCTTTGTCGCTTGAGCCTCCTACCGCCATCCAATATGTGGGTACGCATACGTCTTGCTGTTATGGCCACCATTCTTCACCTTGCACTGCCGATTCTACTTAAAACATTGTTGCAGCAACCCCAGTCTAGAATACATATCCCTTAACCAGCGTCAGTATGAACCGTGCCTAAGTCGATATATGCTCTTTCGCCGGACATCCTAACGCAAAAATTGTATTTTATATATTAATTCTACTCTTGGCACCTGGAGCCTCAAACTAACCAGTCACAGGACCAAAAAATGTAGGTGTCTCGCATATGTAGTTACTACTGGTGCTGCTTTTGCCAATGGTGCTGCTTTTGCAATGTTTGTCTCAGGTTAGTACTGATTTTGCAATTCACTCAAAATACAACACATACGAAAACGGATGTTTTTTTTTGAAGAATTCAGTAAATTTTCGGATTAATCGCCAGAATTAAATACTCAAAATAGAGAGATTTTGCAGGCACCTCAAATTTTTGGTTAACGTTGTATTATATCAAGGGAGCAGTTAGATTTAATCCCTTTTGGTTATATTCACTCCACTTTTGATTTAATTTGATCAACGGCCGTTTTCTTTAAAGTAAATACTCGAAACAATTAAATCTGATCGGTCAATACTCTGTATTACATATGTCCGGTCTCGCACTCGTATCCCTCCCCCCACCGCGAACTTTACGAATTCAGCAATAAAAATATTATGTTCAGGTGGTAAAGCGGCCTAAAAGATCATCACGAAATTGGACCACGGGGATTCAAATGAGACGGCATTCATAGCGGGGCTGCGGCGGTCATTCGCGCTTAGCTAGGATTGACATTTTGAGTGAAGTTATTCTAGAACGGTATCTAGCTTCAGCCAACGGCTGTTTCTTGAATTCTATCTTATAGAAACGTTTTCGCGGCTAATATTGGTCTTAAAGAAGACCAAGTTCGCCGTCAGATGACTAAGGTCAGGACGGTCACGTGCGACGTCAGACAAACAGACATTATGCAGCATCATCATATACAATTGTAAGCGAAGAGAGATGCAGAAGACAGTGGTGCAGAGGATGGTGAAGGTGGTTAATAGCTGAAGAAATCGAAATTTAAGAAGGTAAGGCCGATACTGTGAACCAATATTGTGCCATACACAATCTTGAAGATAAAATAGCAAGTGCTTCTTCAATAACCGGATGGTACTTTGTTAGGTTTTTGGTATCCAAAGTCACAAGCGACATAGAAAACATGTAGCACTAATAATGCTCACACAAAAAGGGTGATTTCAATCTATATGACATGCAGTCTTGATCTAATTCACAGTAATAATTAACCGAGGGACAGCTACATCTGTTGTGACCTACAACTCCACATATCTCACGCCTCCGATTTCCTGACCGGTCTTCCATGTGCTCAACAGAAAGGCGCATCCCTTTTTGTGATTTTCTTTGAAGATTTTTGGCGCCAACAGGTCTCCAAATGGGTCGCCGTTTTTTTAATCAAAAGCGGCCTAATACGGACAACAGTGACCCAACTACCGAGAAACTTCTCAACATTCGAAATTGCCTTCTCTTGTTATAATTCTGGGAGCATATGAATGCGCGCTTGAATCATTCCTCGAAATTATTTTTATCCTCACATAAATAAAGTCAATAGAAATAAGCATATGTGAGGTATGATATCGAAATAATTTACGCCACTTACACTTTATGAGTTCTCTTCCGGTTGCCATTGCGCATGGAAATTTATAGCCGTCATTGCACCTCCACTTTTAATAATGAATTTAAGCTCATGCAAACTTAATCCCCATCTCCACGGGAAATAATTTGGTGCATAGATTAAATTCCTGTCGGACTTTTTCATGCTGCGAAAGACATTTCTTTAAAGCAACAAGAAATTTATCTGCTTACCGATGCCTACATTTCTGGAAACATTAGAGAATAATTCAGCGTTTCTTTGCCTCTCCTATCCGTTTCTGCTTTGATCTGGCGATCGAGCGCAATTTTTAGCTCGTTGAATAATGTTAGTAAGTCTTCAGTAGAGACTAGTAAACTTCTTTATAAATGCATGGGCTCCCTATAACCGCGGCGAGGGCAGCTATCCCCAAAACATTTTGTCGAAAAGCTATGTCGTCATAAGTAGTTGATTACTCTCGGCATTTCTAAAAGTATTCTTGCAGGTTACAAGCTGCTTATTGTTGTCGTATATACTTGTAGAAGATATCAATATGTTCCACATTTGCATAATGCATCACAGATCTCCTGGACTTCATAGTTTTTCTTGCGGTAGGCGAGAATGTTATATTATGTGTCAAATGCACAAAATATTTTTTGACAACAAAAATTTGCTGGATGGCATTCATGAGTGCCAGCTCTCGGTCTATGCCTATTACATTCGGTACAGAGCCACTATATCTTACTATCGACAAGTTTAACATAGCCCACATATAATTCTCAAATCTATACATGGCCAAAAATCAAAACCCCACTGTGAATGTCGGGTTGAATACAGTCATTCCGATGATGTGAAGAAGTAGCATACGAAATTGGTTGGTTTTATGGTTGCAGTCCATCGCCACAACGTGATTGTATCGGTTGCTATTGTCACACTCTCGCGATGCGCAAATTAACAGGCCAGTGATGTTTCCGAAATAGTTCGCTTCAAAATGATACAGCCAGTTACTTTCTTGTAAATTTTTAAGTAATGCATCCATATGAGATCTCCCTGCAAGATGATAGATGTGCATAGTAAATCTTGCGTTGCATATAGTGCGCAAGTTTGCAAAGTTTTTGCCATCGGTCATACTTAATACAGACAGAATTGCAGCTTGCTTGACACCAGCGTTCATCATACGCTTGACTTGTTCAATTTACGCGTCAGTGAGCTTTCTATAGATTGAATCTCCAGAGGAATGAGGAGATTTTTCATGATTGTGGTTGCTGACTTTTGTCTTCAGCTTTCATTTCCATTTTTCAAAAACTACAGAGAGTAGAATGGGCAGTCAATACGACGACTCGTTGTCTGTTTTATTTATAATGGGGACCCCTGCACCGCCACGATCATATTTAAGCTGTTACCAGCGACTGAACGTCTGATGGTGACTGTAAATCCTTATCTAAGAGCCTAAATTTGAACTGCTGTGCAGGAACACATCAGCGATTCTAATTTGAATGATACACAATCCATTCCCTAGCCGTCAATTATCCAATGGGTACGTGGATATACAGCAATTGTTAATACTTCTCTGGACTGAATTAGTTACACCAAGTGCCAACCCCAGAGCTTGCTCCCCTATCTCGGTCGTTGCAAACCAGCGCTTTGGATTATGGTCGTTAAACAGTCAACCTCGAAGTTCGGTTGGGGGTCCTTTAGTCGGTATAAATAATCGTAAAACACAGCGCATGAGAGTAATTCGTTCTGCCATATATGATCTCTTGCATACCCATCCACGCCACCATGACGTCATCCATTACTCTTACCGTTGTCCGATGAACTCCTCTTTACATTCTTCAACATCATGACTCGGTCACACGCTTTGGTGAGCGCTGGATGGTATAGTTAGACGCCGATCAACGTCGTCTGATTCTAGTGGACTCGTGACCTCCAACAACACTGAACAGAGACGTCCGTCGGATGATAACGTAGGATTGAAGTCAAAGGTTAGTGATATTGGAAAACACATAATATCCTCCTTGTATTATGCCTACTACCCAGAGCTTCAAATCGAAGAACGGGAGGTATGTCTAAGGAGAACATCTTCTCGAGTTTAGTTACCCCTGAAATCTCCTTCAGTAGGCGCAAACGCCTTAACTTAGAGCCACCCACTCTCCGAAAATGCTGGCTGTATGTAATATGTCCCCTCCTTCGGTCCGACTTATTATTGATGACTCGTTGATTGTGGAATGCGCGTCACAAACACGACACTGGCACGACTGCGACTTTGACTGCACAGGACAAAAATTCTGTCCATCTGCTGTAGCTTTGAGTCCTTTCCGTAGAGCCAGCCTAGAACGATCCTTTTGCGTGTGCGAACCACAATAATTTGCCGCAGGTTGCGCCGATCGTGGATCACTACAACGACGAGAGATGTTTGGAGCCATAGATGTGGTCTTTTGACCAGCTCAGCAAGCCAGGGAGGCTATGTGCGAAAGTGGCATATTCGATCGTGGCATCCTCGAATTTTCTATGGGAATACAGTCGCACTCAATCGTATGGCCAGTGGAGCTGGAATCTTGAGTGTATCGAAGACACTTGCCTGCAGCTTGGAGTTGACATTGACAAATGGAATGCGTGAAACATCAACCACAAATGCTCGTAACAGAGCAGAATGGACATTATATTGTTCTGTCATTTTGTGTGCGTAACCGAGCCGCTGTGATGATCGTGGACGAGGATGGAGACACCGTCGAGCATTGAAACGGGATGATAATTGCGGCCATCCTCCAGTACTTTCTTGCGAAGTCAAATGGGGTCCAACGATATTACATCTTGCAGCAATGCAGGTGAGTCGTAAACGGAGCATTGTCTTATTGAGGTGCTGAAGGTGGATGTCAAGGCACTGAATGTACAGCAACAACCATCAGGAGACCTATTGCAGCTGAGTCGGTGGAGAATTATTTCACAGCATCTCAAACAATGCAAACTACCGCGATGGAGTGCAGAACATTACTACCTTGACGTGTTGGCGTGATCCAGGCATCCTGCTTCCTTTGACGTTACAGCGCTGAGCGCAGTTGTCGTCTCGCTAGTGTACAAATATGTTGTGCTGCCAGCTGTACGCACCAATGCTGTGGTGCCGCGTTTAAAACGCAGTGACGTTGCTCTTGTTCAATCCATACTGTAACAACCAGCCCGGGGATGCTCCTGACAACGATGACGACATGCAGTGGCGTGCATAGAGGTCAAGCAGAGACGACGGCTAACTCGAGAATTGCGCGGCGCTCCGCTCAGCATGAATTCATGGAGTCTTGGTTGTATCTCGCGTCATACGTGGCATATTCACCGACCCTAACGCTCTAAGCTCGGCCGCATTTGCAAGACTAGTATTCCTGCGTTTCGACCGTTTGTGAAAGGTGAATTGATTGCCATTGAATGGAATGACCTGCTCGAAAGACTTAATTGTGTTGGACTCAACAACTACGCGGCACACCTATTTCCTACTTTCTGGCCTTGGACCTAATCGAAAAAGGGAATTGTTGCAAGCCCGAAGGGTGAAGCTATTAGTGAGTGTGCGCAAGGTTGAATGCCGAACTTTTAAATCGTACTTTTCTGTGTATCTGTGTATGTGTCTGTCTGTCTGTCTGTCTGTCTGTCTGTCTGTCTGTCTGTCTGTCTGTCTGTCTGTCTGTCTGTCTGTCTGTCTGTCTGTCTGTCTGTCTGTCTGTCTGTCTGTCTGTCTGTCTGTCTGTCTGTCTGTCTGTCTGTCTGTCTGTCTGTCTGTCTGTCTGTCTGTCTGTCTGTCTGTCTGTCTGTCTGTCTGTCTGTCTGTCTGTCTGTCTGTCTGTCTGTCTGTCTGTCTGTCTGTCTGTCTGTCTGTCTGTCTGTCTGTCTGTCTGTCTGTCTGTCTGTCTGTCTGTCTGTCTGTCTGTCTGTCTGTCTGTCTGTCTGTCTGTCTGTCTGTCTGTCTGTCTGTCTGTCTGTCTGTCTGTCTGTTGTCTGCTGTGTCAAATAACGCGGTTAGGTGTACCTGTCACTTAATAAGTGCGATCTAGCCGTCCCCCCTCGGTCGATTAGCATCATAGGTGTCACTCTATGGCTAGGTCAATATTGTGATGCACGCACCTGATTGGCTTAAAATCGATCAAAGGTGAATATGATCATATAAGCAAATGCTGGACGCTCGCGTTGCCCTAGCCTACTATACTGGTTTAATATATACATTAACAGCATCAAACTCCTTCTTTAGTGACTGCTGCTGTTGTATAGCGTTTTGCAACTAGTGTCAGTTCTCCGAACTGGGTTATTCATATCAAAGGGCGAGCTCCAGAGCTTGCTCCTCTATCTTAATGTCGTTAAATGCACGCCCTTAAAACAAAAAAAGTTTCAGTCGTCATCGCTTTCGTATCAGGCAATAATCTTGTCGTCAATCACATGGCATGCGGAATCGTTGAACTAAACAGGTACAAGAATCGATGTTTCTCGTCTTATGCCGGAAGCTACTGGTGAAGGAGAAAATAGGGTCTATGCCAACAAGAAAAAGCTGACTAACAATGAAAACAAGGAGACACTAAAAGAAGTCGAGACAATAGAGAATTTGGAGCCTCAAAGCAGTCATACTATCTCCCCCGACGATACCCCGCCTTGATATTCAGTTCCACAACGAGCGTTTATGTTCTATTTAGATGTTGTGCGGCCCCATGGTTCTTTAGATCGAGAGTGGGTGGATGATTGAGGTCGCCATGTATAACCTTTAAGTGCCACTTATCCTCTTCGACCCGAGCATATAGGTGGAACTTACAGTCGCATTTCTTTGTGGCCCCTTTACCCTCGCGTTTTCCTATAACACCCGACGGTTGTTTCGCCACGATCGCACTTCAATATATACTTGCAGCCTCCGGTAAACCTTGTGAATTGAACGGTGTACCCTTGAGTGCGAGTAAACGCACCCACGGACGCAGAAGTTCCTCGTAGGTGTCATAGATCTGTTTTTGTGGGGTAATCGTACACTTAGTTAAAATCAAAATTACTTGAATTCTGCTCTGCAATATTATATGTAATACTCTCCTGGCCGTAAATCTGAGCCAAAGATCGATCACGTTGGCCAAAAATAGGCCATCATTGAATAAAGCGTCCATTGAAAGGAGCCTGCAGTCGGCTCAGTTAGCCAAAAAAAATTGCGTACATTTAACACGGCGTCCATTAACGAATTTAAGGCGTGCATTTAACAATTCCCTTCAAAAAAGGAAATTGACGGGTACACACCCACTCAAACTGTGTAAACTAATCATTTGCCACAAATTGTAACGTAAATGCATAAAAATATAGGTTACTAAACTGAATGCACTGCGATTCATTCACTTCACTTCAACAATCCCTCGTGATGGACGCCAAGCGAAAGGCGCTTCACGTACAACGGAGAGCTGCATCGTCTGCGCGTGGACCTCACGTCGTTCTCGCTCAAGGTACTAACGGCGCTCTTTCCCGAGACTTTTAACCTTGCGCCCGGCGGCTTTGTGGTCCAGTACACAGACGTGGAGGGAGACTGTGTGGTGGAGTGGCGATCGCTCATTTTATGAGGCGGTCCTACTCTCCACGGGTGCCCAGACGACCGACTATCGGAGGGGGTACTCTGTTTCCGTGCCTTGTGTTTCCTTCCTTACCTTGTGTACCCTTCGGTAGTGCGGGATGCACTCTTCTCGGTGGACTCGTGTCGAGGGAAAACTTGACCGTGTTGAGGATGGGTTTGTGATCGTGCGGAAATTTTCACACGATCACGGGTATATGATAGGTTACTCGATGTGAGCCACCTAGATCTCAACGAGATCGCCTTGTCCACTATGTGGATGCTTGATACGCGAGCCTTCTGAACACTTGAGCCGTCTCGCGATCTTGCGCCTTTTCCTTTACGTTCTTGCTGCGTCCGCTCGCAGTTGGGGTGTGTGTGAGTATTCTCGATCCCCAGCCAATTATCTGGGGATATCACTTGATGGTAGTATGCACGACTTTCCTGACGTCGGGAGGCCAATATTCCAGCCCGGAAGAGAAGTCGACACGTGTACTTAAAAGCAAATAGAATTATGTTTGATGTTAACCAACCAAAAGCTAAAACTACCACAGTGCCTATCTATCTACTAGGGTATACTGCCACAAATCTTCTGCATTCCGTTGATCGTTCCTTCGCATACGTGGTCCACTCCTGATCGATCATAAATCTCCCTGATCGATCGTCGATCACCTTGATCGATAGTCCCCTTGACCGATCGTCGATCACCTTGGATGATAGTTTCCTTGATTGGTCGTCGATCACCCTGATCGATCATCGATCTCCCTGATCTCCGATCATATTCTCAACCTTGATCACCCTATATATTCTCGGACCTGGTATCTTGACAATCAATCTTGGTATCTTGACATTAGATATCGATATTATACAGCTTAACAGCCAATCGAAACTTCTCGACGATCGGTCGTCGATTTCGATCAATCAATCCCTCGATCACTTCGAATTTTCTCGAATCGCCCCACCACAACTGCTTTAACGTTACGTTGCAGGCTGAGTACGGGGAGGCGTGTCGTGTGCTGTCGCCAGCTGCGGCTAGCGCCACGTCGGTCCGCTTAGAAGCCGTGAGCCGCTCGGCTAGTCACATTCCAAGAGAATGTGGCGGCGCCGATCCTCAAGGTCATTAAAAACTCTTGAAGACGCTGAATGTAGCCATCAGCAAGGTCAAGCACGAGGAGTGAGCCGACAAGGCGCTGTAGACGGCGCAGACGGGGATGGACCAGACGAACGAAGCGCTCAAGATGGTGGTCCAGAGGCGGTGCAGGCAGCGCGCATGAGTATTCAGGGGCTGCCATTTGACCAGCTTATGAAGGAGACGACGAAAGGTCTAAAGTGTGCGGCCAAGGGCATTGGCGAATTTTCAAGGAGGTGGTGGTGGAGATTAAGAACATGACACCGGTCCAGTCGGAAGTGGCGCTTATTCCAGAGACTCCACGGCAGTCGACGGCCACTGTGGTTGTCAAGGAGGCAACTGAAGCGCCGATGGCGGGTGCAAGCGACAGCGAGTAGGAGCAGCACCAGACGTCGGCCCCGGTGGATGAGGCGCCTGTGGTTGTCAAGTATGTGGTGGCTAGACTGGTTGTGGTTGCTGCTTCGGTCGTTGCTGCGCCGGTCGTTGTGGAGCCGGTGGTTGCTGCTCCGTCGGAGGATGAAATCATGTGGTCGAGGAGCTCAATATGGTGCGCAACATCTTTCCGGGTGTGGAAACGAGCGAGGTTGTAAACCGTCTGGAGCAGTGCAACGGTAACGTGCTGGTGGTCGTGAATGCTTTGATGGAGGAGATGTAGGAGCCGGGTGAAGGACGTTGTCTGTTTCGATGTAGAGAGAGATGACGAAGCATGAAGTTGTGCTGTTATGCATAGGCGCTATTTGCAGCCAAGCGTCGAGGCAGCCCAGCATACTTGGCAATCTCAATCGAAGCTTTTCGTTTGTACCAAAAGCGCATGGGTAATTCCCCTCGCTATGGCGGGGACGGATACGACGAACACGACAATACGGACGACGAGTCTCCAACGTCTTCATCGTCCATATCGCCCACCCACTCGACCATGAGATCAACGTCGACGTACGACCGCACGTCTTCGAAGAGCAGTAAGAGTCTCCGCGCCCGCCAGTGATGTGTAGACAACCTCTACAGGCGGTGCAAGCATAGTCTATTGTTTCTATCTGAGTTCAATAGCGCAATATCCTGGTCACATCCTTCTCCTGATCAAATGTCGCAGTGCTGTTTAATTTAGTAAGACAGATTTAGGCATTACGTTACAACTTGTGGTAAATGATGAGTTTATACAGTTTGACTGGGTGTGTACGTATTAAAGGGTGATCGAAGATCGCAGTGCTGTTTAGTTTAGTAATTTTTAGTTTTTTATGCATTTACGTTACAATTTGTGGCAACCGATTAGTCTACACAGTTTGGGTGGGTGTGTACGCATCAAAGAGTGGGTGTGTGCCTATCAATTTCTTCGAAATATAGTGCATGATTTATATATTCTGGACGACAATGGTGTCTTCGCAATATTGAGCATGTTTATCTTCCGCTTATGCATTGGTTCGGTGGCCCAACAAACCATGTTTTTTCATATCTCCTTCGCAGAACAAGTTGCGTTACGTAATCTGGAACCATTTCTAGCGCGTTTGTTACGGCTGCAGCCCGATCAGAAATATAAAAAAGCGCTTCTTCAGGCCCGAAAGTGAGCCCATTGAAGTTAATGGGGTTGACATCAAAGCGAAGATCAGGTTTTTTCGTAAACACTGATCGACTCAGTCATCGTCTAGAATACGGGGAAGACAGATATCCAAAAAAAAATTCCTTTGTGCACATACAGACGAACAACCTACCACAGCTGACACTTTGTCGATGGGTTCATGGGTGAACCAGCAGGGCACGAAAACACGCGTGCGAAGTCGTGCGAGTTCATCGCGACTCCATTAGCGCGCCACTGACCGGGTGGGTGCGGACTTGTGATCAGGTTTTGAGCGACGGAGGCGTCACTCAACTTTGAGCACTGTGCCTGGGCAAATGAGATGAAGAAAAGCTTTTCAGCCACATCGGCAGATAAGCTCTGCTCTATCTGGCTTCCCGGGGCAACCGTTGTTCCACTCTGTTTGATCTTGCTCATCTCCTTGACCTGCTCGGCGACAAAAGACTGATACGCTTGAAAGGACACCTTCAAACCGACATTGTCTGCCATATTCTCACCCAAAGTGAGGTTACCATTGACGAAACCTAGCACTTTGCCCTGATCCGTACCGCTCGTCACAGCAAACCCGCTATATTGTCTCGCGAAACAATCGGACCGACGTAAGTACTCCGTTGCTGTGGCATTGCTCCACCAGTCTCGCAAGCTGCCGTCAAAACCAAACCGCCTTCCTAAATTATCAAAACCATGCATGAGCTCGTGCCCAATGACTTGACCAATCGCGCCAAAATTGCGTGCAGGCTGTTGTACGTTAGAGAAAAAAGGCGGCTGAAGAATTCCAGCAGGAATAGTAATCCGGTTTGTCACCGGCATATACTGCCCATTTACTTCAGCACCTGACATAGTCCATTCGTTGCGGTTCACTCGACCACCGAGACGTGCTCCAGCTCGATCAAACTCATGCTCCCTAATGATCCGCATATTTTCGGCAAGTGGTGCGTCACTGCGTAATTTGTACGGAAAATTTGCAGAGAGATTAGAATACCCGATAAGGTTAGTCATGTTGCCCAGCTTTCCAAGAGCACTATGACGAGTTGGTTCGTCCATCCAATCCGCTTGCATAAGATCCTTCTGCAGCGACGCTCGAAGCTGCGTCACAAGCTGGTTGGCAAGTTGCTCACTAGCCTCGTCGAAACGATAACGCGCAAAGTACTTCCCAGTCAAGTCAGGATAAGTGTTTTTAGCAAGCGTAAGACACAACTTTCGTCGTGGATAACGTGCTTTCTGACCCCGAAGCGTCTGGTCATAAAAAACAAACATCGCCTGAACGAAAGGCTCACTCAGGAAGATTGCTCGGGACTCGATGTACTGGAACGTAAGCATGGCTTTCAAAGTGTCCAGCGTTATAGAATCTCCAGTCACGAGCTTCTCCGTACGCTCGAAGAACGCTGACGGTTCGATAATCACGCTTGAGTTCCGAGCTATTAGGTTCTGCAACATCCCGCTTCCATTCATGAACTGTGCGAAAAGCAACGGGTATTTCTCAGCGGCTTGAACTACACTCGTGCGGGTAATCGCTGGCGCTGGATTCCGCAGCACAGCCCTCGGTACGAACAATCCTGCGAGCGTTTGTTGAAATCCAATCACCGATGAAGCTTGCAATGCTGCTGCACGCGATTCCCAGCCGGCCAGCGAAAAAAGTTGCGTGCCGTACGCATACAATGCGCCGCTGATCGCGTCAAACCGTTGGCGGTCTAGATAAGACTGCGGATCAGACAGCGTAAGACCCGACTGGGACGCATACATTGCATACACGGTCGCTTCTCCAGCATCCGGCGCTATTTCGATCGCCGTCAAAAAGGGAAGTCCTGCTTTCGATAACATGCCGGCCAGCTGGAACAATTCACGTTTGCTCGTCGTGGCTCCAATCTGTTTTATCACCGGCGACAAGAGAGCCACGGACACCTCGTCCGCTGTCGTGCTGCTCGTGTTGCTGAAATTCATGCACGAATCGTATAGCTCGCCAAGGAATGGCCATCCTTGCCCCATCACTTCTTCCGTGACTTTTTCATTCTGTTCGATCACTGAAGAGAAATAAAGAGACACGTAGGACGTGTCGTTTGGGATCGCTGTTTGTTTCAGCCACGACCCGCAACTGAAAGCGTACAGATCGTTGCACGGATCAACTTGAGTGTCCAGATGCCTCACCACGTCGTGTGGCAGCAGCTCAGTCCAATCAGCCGCACTGGTGGCAGTGGCTTGAAGCTCTCTTGGTGTATGCAAGGTACCACCTTCAACAACTGACAAGAGGACAACAACAAGAAACAACACGACCAGACTCCCAACTCCCCAGCCCGCAATCGGCTTTCTCTGCATCAACAACGACTGCGGGGCAGCCACCACACCGTCCTGCAGCTCTTCTACTTTCCCACGATGGACAAGTAATTGTTCATCGTCTTGTGCTGCTTGATAGTGCGTCGATACGGCACCGTTGATGTCAACAGGAACACCTGGATCAACCTTGTCGTGAACGTTTGCCCGCTTCCACGTCATTGCGACTTGGCAATTGCTTGAATGAACAAGCATTTGTCTTCAGCCCGTAGAAACGATGATGCGGGACAGGGATCAGGACTTCCCAACTAAATTGCGAACAGGCAGTCTACATCCAAGCTTTACGTGGGACGAGTTGCCGGTTTGTGGCTGGCTGGTTTCTTAAAACCTCGTCAATATCGCGACATAGGCATGCAACAGCTACCTTCTCAGAGCGGCGTATGTTATGCTGTGTGTGGTGGATAGTACAACTCACCGCGAGGTACACTCCAGGTCAAAACACTATACAACAGCAGACACTGAAGAATAAGTATAGTTCTGTTAATGTCTGTATTAAACCAGTACCGTATAATCGGGCAACGCAATTAGTCTTCGCTTATAAGCGTATAGCATTTGCTTATGTCATCATATTAACCTTTATCAATTTTAAGCCAATCACGTGAGTGCGTCACTATAGTGACCTAGCCAAAGAGTGACTTCAGATATGCATATATCTATGTGGTGAGGACAGGCTAGATCGCACTTATTAAGTGTCAGGTACACCTAACCGCGTTATTTACAGACAGACATACACAGATAAGTACGATTTAAAAGTTCGGCATTCAACCTTGCGCACACTCACTAATAGCTTCACCCTTCGGGCTCGCAATAAAGTTTCTTCGGGTATTTTTATTTCAGACAGACTGATCCGGATGAGTGCGTAACCTAAATAAATATTAACGAAAATTTAATTTTAATCTTCCCTTTAATGGTAATATATTGTAGCTAAAAAGTCTTAAGAGAGAAAATTACTAAATATTTACATTGGTGATAAAATTTAGTCGCTAGATGATGAGACTCTACTCACTAGTTGATAGCGACCATACTACCATTGATTAATAAATTAATTATTAATTAATTAATGAATGACGAGCAAAATGAGTGGTGAGAAATCAGACAGGGTTTTTTTCTTCTCTGAAGGGTAAGAATTTAACAGCATGAATTTCTTTGCTAAAAGATGTAGGCCCAGTGACTCTTCTCAATTGTAGCGGGATGATGAACCTGTAACATAATATTACCCTTAATTACCAGGGCAATGAACAGTATTGTCTTTAGGCAATTGTTAAACTCACCTCTTTTTTGTTTTAGTTCGCTCCCTTTATTTCGGCATACAAAAGCTTGTAACAGTACGTCCTGATCGGCTTATATTAATAAGTATGAAGTATACCCGTATTCCCGTAAAAAACACCGCAAGAATAACTAATTCCAAGACTGTGCGGCATCGCCTGGTGGCCTAGCGGCCCCATTAATGGTCACGGGATTTAGCCACAGCAATGTCATGGAGGATTTATTGGCGGCGACATTGCAGCAGTCTCTCGCGTATACTTTAAGCCTGAAATTGTGAGTTTGTAGATTGAAAAGTATGAGTACTCAAACAACGTCAAAACCGGAGACATTAACTTGTTCAAAAAGACATAGTAAAATATAGACTATCATGTAATGTACTTTCGCGCGCACATAGGAACATTAGCTATTTAGGTGCGACGTTGCGCTAAATGATATAGAAGCATTTCTTTATCATTGTCCACTTCAACTTCAACTACAAAACTAACTTCACAAAAATGGGTGGTGTTTCCAACCCTTAACGTTCAACGTCGAAGACAGTATAATATTTAGGAAATATGAAGATTTACTCCCTTTTTGGTTAGATTCGCTTCATTTAGATTAGATTAACGGCCCTTTTCCTGTAAAATTAACACTCAAAACGATTAATTCTGATTGGTCAATACTATGTGTCAAATTTCCCGTTTTTGCATTCGTATGCCCCCCCCGCGGGCTATACGAATTCCGCAATATACATGGTATCGCCCGGTAGTCAAACTTCCACTGCGAATATCAAGGGATCGGACCCCGGGGATGCAAATGAGACAGCGTTGATAGCGGGACTGCAGTGATCATTCGCGCTAAGTTAAGGTTGAACTTTTGAGTGAAGTAAGACTAGAACGGCGTCTAACTTTATAAACGGATGTTTCTTTTCTTCTAAAGTATAGAAATGACTTTTTGGCTAAACTCAGTCTTTCATAAGACCCCGATAGCAGCCAGATGATCGAGTCCAGGACAATTTCAGATGATTGAGGCCAGGACACCGTCAGATGATTGAGTCCAGGAAGTTCTCGTGCGGCTTCGAGCGGCATTGGACAAACAACACTCATGACAACATCAGAGAATCAAATTTTGGGCGAAAGAGAGAAGAAGACGACAGTGGTGAAGAGGATGATAGAAATGGTGGTTAATAGCTGAAGAAATCGAATTTTAAGAAGGTAAGGCCGATGATGTGAACAATATCGTGCCATGCACGATCCTAGAGTATATATATATAATATTTTCTTCCTTACTAGCCGGATGGTACTGTGCTATAATTTGTGCTGTACGAAGTTACAAG
>JH597776.1:1172897-1234263 GCA_000173235.2 Hyaloperonospora arabidopsidis Emoy2
AGTGTAGGAGGAGAAGGAATGAAAGAAGGAGCTGAAGCAGAGGAGGAGGCAATTGTAGACAGCTTGACCAAGTGTGAGCAGATTCCAATCTTAGGTAGTGCCTACACCTTGCATTATCTGTATCAGGAAACCCACCTTTATGCGTCCAAGCTACTTCGCAGCCTGCATGATGACATTCGCCGTGCCAACACCACACAAACCACCCTCGATGCTTGTCTTGAATATATTTACTCCCCCACATTTGGTACAAATTCTCCATCTAGAAAATTATATCTCGCTTCATGGCTATTAGTTTATAAGCTATAAGTTAGCACTCATAGAACAACCATAGAACGACCACGGTGGACGTCCAATACCATAAAATAGCGGAGATTAATAGTTATCGGAAGAAATGTTATCAGAGGGAGCTCTGTATGTACCTCGTTATGTGCTACGTGTTTCCGAGCATAAATTAAGTCATAGCGTGCTTCGCTCATGAATCGTAAGGATATGGTTTCATCATAGCTCTTATTTTGTCCGATCCATTATTCATTAAAGCAACCAAGATCAAGTTTCAGCAGGAGCCAAAGTGTAGGAGGAACGAGTAGAGGATAAATTCAGGAGGTCAAGGCAGCAGACGTAGTGCCGTAATTACCTCCACACTTTCCTAACAAATAAGCTTTCTACGATCCATCTGGTTGGTGGCTTACAGTTGTACAACTGATCTTAAAAGATGTAAGTGCTGAAAGCTCAACGACCTTGATGTAAATCTTGAACTTGGGCTTTAATGAAGCCTAGACTGCGGTGGTCTATATTGCATCTGGATGCAGAGCTGCATACCATTTGTTGTGTGGAGCAAACGACATCTTGTACTAAGGTTTATAATCGGGTTATAATCTTAATACACACTTACTCTTATATCTTAAAATACCGTTTGTTCGCAGCCCGTGCTCCCTCAGTTTCCGTCACAGTATGGCTGGGGATTTTATAGTCAACTTTATAGGTTGCACAATGGTTGTGAGGATGTCAATATTGGATCATTCAACGTTCGTCAGCGCGTATTGGGATGGGTGTTGAGTGTTTTATAAATAGTTCCCTACAGTTAGGAGACCGTATTAGCCAATCCTATAGGTGAACCAGGATTCTCTAATAAAATATCACTTTCTAATTTCTCTATATAGATCCGTCTTTGTATGACAAGCTTACCTAATTTCAGAATCCCCTCCTACACAACTTCCTTGGAGTCGACAACCTCCTCTTCGTTCTACCTTCGGTGTTACATCTAAACGTATTGACATCCAGGGGGACTTGCGTTTAAGAACCTTCCTAGCGTTTCCTGTTTGGATCTTTCTTTTGTGCAATTTTCGATTAAATTATCACCTGATCTTGGAATTTTCAGTTTCGTGTGGTTTTTCTTACAGATTTGCGACTATATTCGTTTCGACGTCTGCTGAACTTTAGGTTTGCGAACCTAAGTGCTGGTTCGTGCAAGGAAGAAATATCTCGCTGTAGATATTAGGTTTCGAATAGCAGAATCTATTTGCCATTTCTCGATCTGTTTTGTGGCTACGCCGTTCATCTTTTACTCTCGAGTTGTGTGATTATGAGCAATTAAACCCTTAGGAATGCTCAACAAACGCACTATCAAACGCCTCGATTAAAAAATGATAAATAGAATCAATATCTGCTTGAAGACATGGCGAAACGCGATGTCAAGTCGTAAGGATCAGCTTATCTTAATTTCGCGATAATTAGGGCAAGTCTTTATAATTTTACTTCGAGCAACTTGCTCAGCGCTTCGTAGATAAAATATGTAACGGCGCAATGCGTATAGAAGCTCTCGAATTTAGGCAATTACTACCGCAACTTCAAAACAAAGGATAATGGCTGGCGTGATGTCAATAAAGCTTACAATTTCTGGCTACTTAACATACGTCTTGTAGGTAAAGGCTCTCGACTTTAGGCAGTTATTGATACTTTAAATTAATGCTACGGCTTAGTAAAAGCTAACCAGCCGTAAATTATGGACACGCGATACCTCATCGCTTTTTTAATATTGAATTCGTACCCTGATAAGAACGCTTGCGGGGCCTTCTACGCGCTGAAGAGAAAAGTTGCCCGAATCCAGAAGTATGTATATTTGCCTTTCCGTGAAGCTATCAAGTTACGGAAATGAGAAAGTCGGATAGGACTATTTCTAACGCGTGGACTTTATAGTCGTATACATGAAGAAGTGCAATATAGTCGGTTTAAAACATTTTCTTAAGCCATGAAGATTGCGTAGGATACAATCGATCACGTTATGTCCACGGAAAGAGTTACAGTCCACCCATATATAAGACCGATCATTGTACAAGTTCACATTAGCATCATTTCATAACAACGTACGCCTCAGCGTGATCGAAAGTATGATCCCAAGCCAATGGATAGGGCTCATGGTTTATTGCTATCGTCACTCATCAAACTTTTCAGTTTTTTTTTAAAAAAATATCGCTACTGAAAGAGGTCTATTAGTGTAATTGATCAATACTACAAACAAAAAAACACGAAACGACTGCTCACTACAGTTGACATGGACAACTGGATGCAATCTTCCAACCTAGTAGGTCTCGCGCGGTGACAAAAACTCACCACTAATTGCAAGTTCGGTAAAGTAAGGTGAAATTGCTGAATACTTATTTTTGACATCGACTAGGATACCAGTTTGTCTATAAAATTAACTTGTTCATAGCAAATAAACTTGTTATGGAATACCTGTCACTATCGTTTTTTAAGGTTCCAACCTCTGATGTCAATCGTCCAGGATTGTTTGAGAACATGATACAAAGGTGTGTCTCTTAAGTTACAAGATTGATATTTTTTGACTATAGTCCGTTCCATAAATGGTGTTGCAACTATCATTTTTCATCGAACATCAACTTCACATTTACAAAGTCATGGAATGAACATTAGGTTTGGCTCATAACGTCACCAGTAAATTGAGTTTCGCCAAGCTTTCATCTAATTTATCTGGCGATCTGATGGAATATCGTTTTCACGTTAGCATAAATATAATATAACATCTAATAGTGAGAACTTTTAATGAAATTGGTGTGGAAGTTGCAGCTGTGGACTCGAACGCAACGTAATGAACGTGTTTACGATTAAGTTTATTGTGCATCGATAAGTGCTGTTATACCATATACAAATGTGATAGCACGATAGATCATTATCTCTTAGTATAAATTTAACGAAATTTCTCCAAAATACTTCTTGACATAATCCCATCTTCACATCAAGTCGATTTTTAATCTACCATCGATATCGGATGATATGTATAGCAACTGTGCTCCGTTTAGCGTTTCCAAGGTCGAACAGGATGCACTGTACATGTTTGTTTTGTACAAGCTGAAAGGGTTTAAAGTGAGTTTTCTGATTTCTCATAGGTTTAGAACATATTTGGTGTGCCCAAACAAGCAACTCATATGTTAGATAACGTATCACGTACTACGAGTGTAACGGTCTAAAAAAGCACATTTTCCACTTCTCTAGGTCATCGATTATCGCGTTGTTGCTTTGCAAACCGTTACTCAGAAGCTACTACTTCCTCATATCGATATACTCTTTGGTGAGATTTATCACTTTTGATTTTTCGGGATCTGGATCAAGGCTATCATCAAATTCGGATCGCACTGCAAACCAAAAGTATGCCACCTGTCAAACACATGCTGAGACATATCAGTGGTGTCTGGTTCCCATGGGACTATTTGTTATGCATGGTGTGTGTACTCTCGATGCGATAACTGTTTTAAAATACGAATTCGTTGTTGTCTATTTAAATATCATTTGTGTGTTTTTCACAATTTTTTAAACAGACTTCGACCATCTTCGGATTGTTTTGAAAGTTTTTCGAGGTGAAAATAGTTAATTCTATCAAAAGTCTAACTGTCATTTTAGCCTACGGGGAATGTTTTTTTGGCTGTACAGTTTATATTCGCGACTACTCAAATATTGCGATACCGACTTGAACAATGAGCGGACAGTGCTTTCGATTATATAGAGCCGGTTTTTAGATATGCACCTGTGTTCAAATTGCCAGATCATGCTAAACGGTCTATTGTGACTATGGATGCGTCTGGCTCATATGTTAATGGTGTCATCTCGCAATACCATTCTGATTGCGATCATTCCATTGGCTGATCCGAAGCAGCTCGAAATTAATGAGATAAGTCGGACGACGCATTTTAAAGAAAATCTTGCAAGCGATTCTGCATTGATAAGGTTGAGCCAATATCGGTATGATCGTGAATTGGACATTTACTGAGGCAACAGTTCCTGCAAATGGTTTTTACATTATCCGAAAGTTTTGGCAAAAATTGGTCGCTTTTTATAATATGTCGCGATTACATTTGAAAGACATCACGTCCTTGTTTTTATGTGATTTCTGCTTATCACGTCAACCTTCGGATGTGTCGATGCACAATGAATCAATTCCACAGTGCACTAACCTATCTCCACACAATACGGTCTCCCTGACACTGTTTTGGAAGATCTTGCTTATTCACCCCACGCCTACTTTCAATGGAAAGATAGTGTTGCTTGTGACTCCACTTATGTCGACCTACAGCTTATTGATAGCGGATATATCGACGAGTGGGTTCTCCACTCTCTTTTATTACTATTAAACCTGGCTATGTTGTTGTGAACGCGAAACAACAGTCTCACATATGTATTCCGCTTAGTTGGTCGATTTGCTTTTGCGATGAACTAGCTGCTAAGAACTGCGCATGATTAGATCACGCTGGAATATATAAGCAACCCATTGATTATATAAAAAACAAGAGGTGTTGCTTTTCCCTGAGTCGCAAAAGATAATGCGCATGTCCGTCCCACACACAAAAGAGTTACCTCCGATATTGTATTTATATCGCATGCAACTATTTCTCTAAAATCGCCAGGCATCTTATAGATAGATATACACTACTCCGGTCGCTTAATGGTGTGTTACCACCAGTATTGGGTAACCCGGACCGGTCCAATTCGAACAGCCTGTTGACTTAGTACGCTAGTCAACCTATAGTTTGCTTAGACGAGTAGGATGATCGGACGCGCCAAATAGATGGTCACAAGGAATGATTACGGTAGACCCTTAAATTTCTGGTTTATAAATCACCTCCTAGTTTCCATTCTTCCACTCAAGTGTCTTCCCTCCGGGTTATCATAGAAAACCTCTTCTTCTCCTTCAGTCTTTACCAAACCTACAACGGCAAACGATTTAATTTCGGGTAAATAAACTCAGATGGTTATGATGCCATAATCACAGTTGTCTACAAATTGTCGAAATGACATAAGAATCGTGAGTAATATCGCACGGACGATGGTCAAACGGCAGCTTTTCATTTCCTTTTCGTGTCGTTCTGCATATAGTATACCATCAATTATAATCATTGATCGAGTTCCAATTTTTAATTTGTTTTTTCATCTGTCGCTGTGTGCACCATGTCTACGCATAAAAACTTCTTATCGTGAAAAGCAGACAAAAACTAAGCCTTAGAATTTGATGCTAGAAACTATTTGCTGTATGATCTCGTACCCTGGATATGCTAGGTCTGATCATCTAGGTACAATTATGTATGCTCACATGAATCTTGTGAGTGCATCTAATAGGCATGCCACTTTTTAAAAAAGGATACTGGTCGTAAGGAACGGAACTCGTTTAATGCGCCAAGTACTTTCATAAGTGCAAGCCACTTGCAAAATGCAATGCATAGGTAGCAAAAAAAATCTATAGACCCGCCGTCAATAATTTACAATGCAGCTACGAGGCATTTACTTCAAGATTAATACCGTCAAAAGAAGTACTACAACAAGAACCGATTTTCTATTACTTTCCAAAGTGAAGATTCGGTGGTGCTGGATACTCGTCCCATTCCAGCTGAACGCGCCAAAATGGATCCTCGCAAAGATGGACCATTCCAAATTATTTAAAACGTCAGTACAAATGTTGCAAAACTGATTCCTTCACAAGACGACTAGTTCTTAACTCGACGCTCAATATTAAAGTGTTGAGTCCCTATGCTGGAAGTTTATCGCGCTTTCAGACTCGTCCGAATACAAAATAACCCAGTATTATCATCGACATGGGCAGTGGTAAAACGGTTTGCATTATCGAACAGGTTCTTCGAAATATTTACTGTGGCCGCAACTGTGATGGCTTGTTATATGGCTTGGATCGCCCGAAGCTACATGGTAGCGTGAACAATATAGTCTTCATGTGTCGCATTGACTATCCTTGATTCCAAACCTAGGGAGCGGCAATGAGATGTCAAGTCTACGAGGTTCGAAAACGTAACCGGTCCCACACAATGATGTGACGAAGTTAGCATTGGTTCAGTTAATGTTTGTCCGGACATCTTCGTGAAGTCGCACTGAGTGAATTTGTACATAGTTGTTTATAGTCATAGAAGTGGACTAGCCAATCAAAACATATGAACCAGTATTCTCTAATGAAATTTCACCTTATAATTCGATGTGGGAAAGGTGAATGTACTGGTCGCTAGCGATTCATTGTACCTGTAATCGGATTGAATTATCAAAATGCTATAATCTATTCTATCTTGATTTTCTATTTATAATTCTGATGTTTCGACTCTAATCTTTGATGCATTCACTCTAATTATAATATTTATTCGCTTTTTATGTGATGGTGGTTACCGAAATAAGATGAACTACAAGGGAAACGAAAGCATGTGACGAATAGAGCACTATGATTGAAAACGCATGACAGCGCTTTTATGTTACGGCGCTCATTGAGGTGACAATTATATACAAGACTACACATCTCTTGCTTTAAGTGTTCATTAGCATGATAGAACATTAGTATTGTTTCATTCTTATTTAATCACAAAAATATTTGAGAGCCCGCCGCCGGCGAGACTCGTCCGACTGTGCATGTATTTGTTGTCAAATGAATGCGGATTTATAAAGCATCTTGACGACATTGTTACCTACCATTATCATTTAAGTGATTGTAGGTATGATAACGCAAGGTACACTAGATAGTCTGCTGGGCCGCCCACGTCGCTAGTGCCCGACTGAAGACATCATAGCGATAAGGTATTCCAGAAGCATTGTATACTGGTGATGAATGCTCTGCAATTCCATGACGCCCTCTGTTCATATTGATCATTCGATTCACCGACTGTATGCAATACCGGCTGTTAGGAATCAGATTCCCTTGTAAATAAAACGTTTTCGGCATGGTTTAAGCTTAAAGAGCAAAAAATTCGTCAACCTTAGAAAGGTTTTGTACCGAAGCAGTGATTACAGATAAATATCGTACTTAGTTTACATGGGGCGTCACAGCGCAAGATGATGAAATAAACCCATTTTACACCCCTCTTGGTGCCGGTGGGCCACACCCTTCGCTATCACCATCCACAGCAGGGACTCTTACGACGCCATAGCGGATATAACGCCAAGCATCGCTAAATAAAAATAAAAATACATGATCATAAAGCAAAATCTCGATACTCGCGACAACTGACTCTGGTGTGAAGATACGCACTGCATCACCAGCAACCTCATCTACAGCTCCTCTTAATTCGTCCCTCAAATCAAGGACTCCGAAGTCATCGAGTTTAATGAAGAGATGCAGATTTATAGCCAAAAAAGAATAAGGAACCATTCAAATACCAATTTTACGTGAAGATTACCATACTCAAAAATGATTAACGCGGTCATATGGGGAGACGAGCATCTACTCAGCGCAATATCGATGTTTTTTCGTGGTGCATCATCCACTCATTTCATATATATTGCTGCCAATGGACTAGTATTTAACAATTTTTGGGTTTGTGTGTAGGGCTTGACTTGACGGGTCTCGACAACTATCAGCTCAAGCATCCGTTACAATATCAAGGAAGTGCTCCAGTCATGAAGATGTTACGGGTTCTCGAGAGAACCCATCTATGATTTCAGTAGGCTTATACTAACACATAAGTGTGAACTAAGGGCCCCAATGCACGCACCTTTATAGTTCCTCTCTAAGCATCACATCTGGTAGCACTTGTTGGTCATTCGATCTATACGTCAGACCCAGACCTCGTCTTAGCTCCGACCTGACCCGAACCTTGACCCGTATGACTTCGAATTCAATTTGGTATCGATGCAAGCTTTAAACTCGCGAAGCAAACAGCTTTGCCTTTGTTTTTGGGTACCTATAAGCGTGCCCTTCATAGCGGATCTCATGGCAAACATGCTGGCGATGATGTCACAGCAGCAAGAGATGATGCGGAAGATGGTAGAGGCGACGGTCCTGAAAGACTTAAGACTGGACGCGGTGAAGTCACCACATTATGGGGGGCAAGTGCAGGAATCGTTTGGGCTGTTTAAGGAACAAGTGCAGCAGTATTTCACAGTGAGACGTGCTAACTGGAAAAATGCAACGATGGCAACAACCATAGTCCCTACGATTGGGAGCATGCTCAGCGGTGCTGCAACACAAAGGTTAGTCTGGTCGCAAAGCAGAATGATGACAGTCGATGAACTGTTCTTTCATCTGGAGCAGAAGTTTATACCAGCAGATCTTCAATTTTGGCTCCGTGATCATCTTCGGAATCTCACTTTAGCGCGCTGTTGAGACCTGGGAGATTTCGTTTATCGCTTTCGACAGTTGATGATTCAAGTTCGAAACATGAGTACGGTCGATTCCATTTTTTACTTTACGCAAGGGTTGAAGAATCAGACGCGTGCCGAAGTCGAATACCGACGCTTTTCATCTCTGAGCCAGGCGATAAATTTCGCTTACGACTTTGGACGATACCATTTTGGTATTGGGAACTCAAGGCGTACCCAGCAGTTGCTTCATCCAGAGATGGACCCTCGATAACGCTTCGAGACTTCCCGACCCGAGCCAATGGAAATTGACTACGTGCAAGTTATATCCAATAAAATTGTTTTCAACGCAACTTGTGTTTTTATTGCAAGCAACCATGACATCGACCCGCAGAATGCCCAACAAGACCAAACAGCCTGAAGATATCGCGACCGAAGGCGCGAATAGGCATGATTGACAGTGTGCAAGAGGAAAATAGAGATGTATAGGAGGAGATTTTCTTTGATCAATACACTATCAACGCGGTGCAAGTCTCGGAGGCCACTCAGCTACCATCCCTGTTGCGTACAAGCGGCGTCATTAATGGTACACTGGTGACCATACTACTAGATTGTCGAGCCCCAACCAATGTTATCCGCCCCGGACTGGCTGCAAAGGTTGTCAGTAAGCAACGAGGACAGCTGAAACGATGGATCGCTTATAAATTCATTGGAACTGCTAACAATTGAGGCGACTGTCCATACGAGTAAAGGGGAGTTACCCAAAATGTTATTTACAAAGAGTGGGTTGGATACCGATCAGGACGTAATTTTTGGTCTTCCGTGGTTTCGAAAACGCGGGCCGCAACTAGACTGGGATTCAGGACCATTTCGACTACAAAAAGGTCCCGTCAACGCCTGTGGGCATACGAAGGAAGTGCTAGTCCAGACGGATCCTTGCAACCAAGCCATCTGACCATCCACTAAGAATCTACGTGCGCAGAAACGAATACACAAAGCTGTATTTTTGTTTAAGTTACCCCTGTTTAATTGGATGACACTTTTCCAGAATGGGCTCGTGGTATTATTTCGTAGTACAGTGATGACTTTCCAGAAAAGATACTGGACAGACTTCCACCACCACGTGCAGCGCAGTTTGAAGTAGAGATGAAACCAGATGCGGTTCCGATCTCCTGAGCCCCATTCCGTTTGTCCAAGACAGATTAAGAAGCCCTTGAGACATTTTTGAACAACCTTAAAAAGGATGGGTTAAAGTCTCAAACTCACCGTGAGTATCAAATATATTCGGCATACCAAAAAGGACCATAGAACGGGACACGCTCTAACACGCGGCTAGTGGCTCAAGACAGGGAACAGCTTCCAGCCGATTCGCTGGGTTATCGATTATCGCTACGTGAACAGTCACACCAAGATCTTCCTTCCCCTTGTAGAGGATCTGTTTGATCGAATGGAGGGATGCGCTCTATACGCGACGACTGACTTGGCACAGGGATATCATCAGCTGCTTGTCAGCAAATCAAGTCTTTAATACACGGTATTTCGCACGCATAAGGAAACTTACCAGCGGTGCGTCACCCCCATGGGTTAGCGGGAATTCCTGGGGTTTGGACAAGACTTATGCGGGTACTTTTCGATGAATTTGATTTCGTGGTCACCTACCTGGACGACATTTGTATTTTTCTCAATCAATAGTGGATCATATCAAGCATCTTTCCGAGGTGTGTCACGTGCTGCCTCGAGAAAAACGGTACGCTCACAGAAGCAAGTGATCTTTTAGAAAGGACAGTATCGATGTTTTGTCACACCTTCCCCACAAATGGGTTGGTCGTGGACAAGCGAAAAACCGCAGCGATCGAGAAAATGACGGCACCGAGCACGCGGAAAGAATTTCTAAGCTTTTTGTGTCTAGCTGGTTACTACTGATGCTTCATCTGTGACTTCGCAAAGATAATCTTCCCCCAACCAGGTTAGTCAAGACAGACGTTTGATGGGATTGGGTCGATGATCAAGCAAAGGCATATCGAGATTTATAGCTGGCACTCCAGCAAGATCCCGTGCTATAGCTACCGGATTTTTCGACTTCGTTTATAATCACTACCAATGCGCCTGGTTGCTGCATGGGCGGCGTACTATCACAGATCACTAATGGAGAAGACCACCCTATCGCGTTTTATTCCAAGAAGTTTAGGCATCATAAACAAGGGTGGCCTGCTCACGAACACGAACTACTTGCGATGAAGACTGCTCTTACCAAATGGCGACATTATCTTCATGGAAGACCATTCGATGTCTTTACTGACAACAACGTGTTGTTGGATGCTCCATCATCCCACCGTCACTCTAATTGCTCGCATGCTGACTTTTTTCTCTCAATTTGAGTTTACGTTGCATCATGTCAACAGTACTACCAACGTGTTGCCGATGCGTTATCCTGACCAGGTATAGACGGTCCGTGAGTAGTATTAAGCCCTACTTCAATACCTCACGTTCATGAATGTGATTGTGCTACTCGCGATATAAAGCTTTGTCGTCACAGCCTGCAAATGGCTACTTCATGCTCTCTCTCTTGCCCATCCAGAATCTTCTTCTCGGTGTGCGGAAATTTTTCGGGGGTGGGAATAGCACACCCTGTTGGAGTATCTTGAGTGCAGCCACTACATTCATGGTCAAGTCCGTCACATCGATTCTGTTGTATTAAGTATACAGCTCTCCCCCGCAGTAAAAAAGCCGTTCATGGCAGGGTACACCAAGGACAACGAATTTAAGAGCACGATACAAAGAAGTCATGACAAGTACGCGATGAAGAATAAATTAGTATACGTCAAGACAAACCACGCTATCATTAGACTTTCCGTCCGCGCAGACAATCGACTTATTACAAACATATTAAGGAAACATCCTGATGGAGACACAGCAGAACACCCAGTTGTACGTCGGACACAAGTTAAAGTGGCACAATAGTATTTCTGCCAACATTAGAAAAGGACGTACATGAGTACGTATCAAGCTGCGGCACATGTGCGCGATGGAAGACATGTACGCCCAAGAAACATGGCAAGCTGATGCCCATTCCTGTACCAGGGAAGTCGTTTCTATGGATTTTATAACGGGACTGCCGGTTTCAAGCGGGTTTGATGCCATCATGACTGCGGTTGATAAGCTGTCGAAGCGACCAAGGTATGCTCCAACACACACAAACACTGATGCGCCACATTTTGCAAGACTCTTTTTGATGTTGTCGTTCGACACCACGGTATGCCAAATATTATAATTAGCGATCGCGATCCAAAGTTTACGCCAAGCTTTTGGAAGTCGTTCATGGCCATAATGAGTAACAATCTTTCAATGACTACATCGCACCGCGCGCAGTCTGACGGCCAAACGGATCGGCATAATTTAATGTTGGAAGACTCTCTATGCTGCATTGTATCGTATCATGGTGATGATTGGTCTGATCATCTCGGTACCATCAAGTTTGCGCACGCTAGGCTAGTAAGCAAGTCAACACAGCTGTCCCCTTACAAAATTGACACAGGGCGACAAGTAAGCGATGCTTTTGTTAGATATCTCAAAGGAGGTAGAAAGCAAATTTTCGTAGCCGAGTATGCAAGAAATTTTGCAGACAAGAGGCAGAAGATTATCGATCTAGCACGAACCTGCTTGGTGAATGCTTAAAAGAAGCAGAAGTAGTACTACGACAGAAAGAGAAGGAAGGTCACATTAATATCTGGAGATATGGTAATGTTGGACGCCAGACATCTTAATGTCCGACATCGCTAAATTCACAAGATAAGATGAAGCCAAAACTAGCTACAAATAAGATTGGTCCGTTCAAGATTGAAGCGACGATAAACAGCAACGTGGCCAAGCTCGCTCTACCTATACTCTCAGCAAGTTGCGCTCGAGATTCAACATCGACCTGCTAAGCCATTTTGTCCCAGGTCCATTAACATCTAACAGTCGACCCATTCCGAAGGTAGAACCTGTGGTGCTGGAGGAAGAAAATAGTAATGAGCTCCACATCGTTGAAGCGCTTTAAAAAATCGTACGTTCAACAAACAGCCAGAATGGCTTGCCAAGTGGCATGGGCTTCCAGATCACGAATGTACTTGTGAAAGGAAACAAATATCAAGCACGTGGCCCACTGGCAAGCCTTGATTCAAGACTTCAAAGACCGTTGACACGAATTGTTCTCAAAGGGAGGTGTAGGGCTTGGCTTGACGGTTCACGACAAATATCAGCTCAAGCATCCGTTACAATATCAAGATAATACTCCAGTTATGAAGACGTTACGGGTTCTCGAGAGAACCCATCTATGATTCAGTAGGCCTAGACTAACACAGAAGTGTGAAGGACCTCAATGCACTCACTTTTATAATTCCTCTCTAATCATCACATTGTGAGTCTATGATACCTCGATTTGGATGCAAGATAAGTTGATCACAGCTGAGAAACTACCAGAGGCTTCAACAAAAATGTGACGTGGACCTACTGCATCGATTATATACGATGACAATCCGTACCGATTCAGTCGGGAACAAGATCACACAGGACTACTTCTGCTCTTACGCAAGACCACAAGAATCGAGAAGCTCGCTTGCGTAGATTGACCAGGGTAGCTCTGCGTAGGAAGCGGAGCTTAAAAAGGAAAACCGGTGTTCAAAATCCATCACGGATATAGGCAAATAACGCGTCTGCTATCCAAGAGATGCGGCAAAGGCAGTATGATAAGGCGAGGAGTTGAGAATATAAAGCTCGAAAGGGAGCATATAAATTGAGAAACTAGAATATTGCGGCTCACAGCGCAGTTCTCCATCTATAGAAGTAGAGAAAGAACCCCGCAAATTCGTTCCTTGTGCACCAGGCGACGGAAAACGTCAAAGCTGATGAATATAATACACAGCATACTGGGCTGTAAATAATCATAACATGATAATATAGAGAGCGGCTGTTCAACTCTGGTGCTAGCCACCATATAAGCTGTAGAGACTTTAAACTACTATATATGCACGCTTGCAATCTGGATGTCACTGTTTCGGACGATCACACTATCAAAATCGTACAACGTGGGGTCACGTCCTGATAACATCAAATAAAAATGAGAGGTCAATTAGGGCTGTATCAAATAATGTACGCAGCATCTCATGATTGCGCAAGAATCTGCTCTCGATCGGATAACTCATGAAAATACCTATATATATTTTTATCACCAAGCAATGTACTCTGAAAAGAATCGAGTATGTGGAGATCAACAGAATGTCGGCTTCGCAACGTGGATGACGGCTTATGAAAAATCGACGGGTGTTCTGAGAAAAATGAAGTTGCATGCGTCACAGCCAAGCTGGGAGACACCTTGTGAAACTGGCATGCAAGTCTTGGGCACGTTAGCTAAGATGATTTGGCACTTCTAGATAATCATAGAATTTCAGACGGATTACACGTATCCGAAAAGAGCCGAAACATAAGCGAGGACTATTATGAATATAATAGGCACGAAGACGCAAGGCACAGACGTATTTCTCGCAGAAAAACTGCACCAGCCGATGAAGTAGGCACCGTGAATGGTGTCGATGTACAGACGAGTATCAAGCCACACGGATACAACGGCACCTGTAACGGGGCACACCTTATTCAACTTAACTGAATAAACCTTGCACTGCTGACTGTGCAAGGGTGTGTGCGTCCGACTACCTCACGTACACGTACGTGCAGAGGAAAATTGCTATACGGAGTAAGAGTACTCAGTAAGGGTAAAAAGTAGAACTGTATTTAGTATAGTTAATCCCGTTTAATAAATCCCTATTTGACTTCATTTAACTATGTTTAAATACAAACATGTATTGTAACTATATGCGCACCACTCATTGCGTGCTTCTGTCGTGGCTAGACTTCATTGGTTGATATCTAGATCCTATATCAACCATTGAGCAGTGTGTTACATCTGCGAGGCAATATTATCTATTAGGATAATATTGTGAGAATATTGTGTTTGTCCTAACATAATATTCATACTTGATAATTACCTTATGTAAATTATCATGTAACGGAGGCACCCCGTTACAGCACCCGCATTTGTTGCACGTAGTCGAATATGATTCGATCTACGGTGAGGTGTTTCGTAAACAAAAGTGTGACTGGTTCGATGTATTGCCAAATCATTCTGAGGTCCGAGAGGCACTACGACATCATGGTGAAGGGTATTCTATGAGACAACGAGTTCGACACTAAAGAATTGAAGTCGTGATGCGGAGCGCGTGGCAACGGCAGCTACTTACCGAACCCGATGATTCATCTTCACATGGAATGGTCGATAGACTTTATCACTTCATACTTTACTGTTTAAGTGCAATGATGTCCGACTCCGCGTAACTTCTACGCTTCATTTGGTCTGCAGCACTAAAGCACCAGTACTGGCTCCAAAAACGATTACAAACACGCGCAAACGGCGTAAACATATATATCATTGACCAAATGCAAGCTAAATGTTTTCTTAAGTGGGGTGAAAAGATAGCTGTAAGCGTTGAGAGAAACACCATGGATATGCGGAAGAAGTGTGAGCCCGGGATCTTCATCGTGTACGAAGAAAGAGTTGGGGGTTATCGATTGTGCATTATTAGGACCTAATAAATCTTAGTTTTGCAGCATGTTCATTTAATGAGCAATTATAATTCTGCTCAAGACAAAGTATATGCAATGCAAACGACCTATCTAGCTAGGTATACAATGACCAGCAGCATTGCGAAACTAGCTCAACACTAGGTGAATTTGACAAAGAACTGAAAAAATGACTCATGTATTCGCGGCAAGCGACCAGAAGCAGAGAGACGCGAGTTACGCCTAATATCTAAGCCCGCGCTCTTCTCGAGTGCTGCAGAAATAATCATTTTGCCATCCAAGGAGCCAAAATCCGTTAAGCATGCCATAAAACCGCGTTATCGAGAGGACTGGATAAATGCTATGAATTCAGTACTTGATGCACTTGTCGAAAACGGCACTTGAGAAATAGTGGAGAGCCTTGCAAGGCATCAATTGTTGTTGTTAGCAAGTGAAACTAGAATTTGGTGCTGATGGCGACAACGAGCGCTTCTAGGCGGGACTTGTTGCGCGGAGGTTCAGAAAGAAATATTGTATTGGTTTAGTCGTGACATTTGCTCCTGTGATAAAGATGAGTATTAAGTAGCTAGATTTTGCTCGGGAAAGCTTCCTTGGACTCAAGCTAACACACGGAGACTTTACCAGTGCTTACGTGAAGGGTTATTGCGTAAGCTTATCTACATGAAGGCGGACAATGAGTTGGACGTGGAGGACGGAAAGATGCTCAAGCTTCTGCAATCATTGTACAGACTTTAGCAGCCGGGCTATTCTAAAATACAGCGATCGACAGATATATAATCTCTCTCGATTTTATGAAGTTAAAGCTGGATCCATCCATATACTACAAGCGCGACAAAAATGGGCGTGCGGTGATTCTAGGAATCTACGTGAATGATGTCAGTTTGCATTCCATGACGATAAAGAACTGCAACACGCTACCATGAAGCTGAAGAACGCGTTAGCATAAAAATGCTGGGCTCAGTGCAAATATTTCTCGATACAGTATGGTTTACGAAATAGAAAAAATATCCTTCCTGTCTCAGCAGAGCATGGTAAGCGACGTACGTCATATGTTCAATCTTGAGCACGTAAGAACTGTGGCAGCTCCAATGGATGCAAGTACTGACTACAACAACCCTAAATGCATAGATCTCGCAAACATCCACCGTGTGCGCAGAATACTTGACACGGTACTTTGGATGGCAAATTCAATGCTTCCAGTCATAGCATTTTCAGTCAGCTAGGCTTCAAGCCACCGTGAAATGTCACGCCAGCGCCACTGGAGCTCAAAAGAGGATATTTTGCTACCTTAAGTGGTCATCGGATCGTGGTCTGAGCTATTGCAAAGAAAAGCTCGGTGATCTAGATGTTTGCATTTGGTCTGACGCGATTGGTCTGGTGATCCATTCGATCATGTGTCCATAAGTGGATTGATACGCACGATCAACTGACAGCCAATATGCTGGGAGCCTAAGAAAAAAAAGCGGTAGTAGCCATGTATGCAGTTAAGGCTGGGTTTATCGCAGGAACAATGATTTTGTCGGAGTGCGGATGGATCTGAGAGCTTATTAAGGAGCTATTCGACATCGAGATCATTCCCGGTATCAAGATCGAAAACCAGAGCGCCATCGGAACTATGAAGAACGAAATGATATCTGCATCTAAAAGCATATCGCACTACGATACTGTTTCATCAAGGACAAGACAAGCAAAGGTCTAGTAAGCATGAAAGGCTGCACCAGCAAAGCCCATCTCGCCGACTTGTTGACCGCCCATCATACGAAGTGCCAAGATGCTTACTTCAAGTGTTGAAGCACGAGTCTTAAGTCCAGTAAACAGCGGTCCAGGAGATGTGTTGCAGAAAGACCGCAGCTATTTTGAACATCTTGATGACATTAGTACCCGTTAATGTTATATTAAATGATTGTACATATGATAATGAAAGTTACACGATATATTCTGCTGGGCCACCCGCGTCGCTAGTGTCTGATAGAATATATCAGAAAGAGAGAGAGAGAAAGAGAGGAAGTATTGTATGGTGGTGATTAGTGCACTGATCGTCCATAACTTCATCAGTTCATATTTATCATTCGGGTAACTATGTGTATACAACACCGGCGGTCAAAAGATCGACTCCTGAAGTAAAAGAACTCCGGCGTGGATAAAGCTTGAGAAGACAACACCTTGTCAACCTGAGCAAAATCAACCACCTTCTTGACGCAGGTGACGCGGATGTTAACATTGAAAAAGTTCTCGTCGTTGTAGCGTTTTCATCGTAATTGGCTTTTTGTGCTGACGGAGGATGGTTTTGGCCGCCTCGTTGGTAATCGTGCTGTACTTACACGTGTTGCACGCAATTCATGACTAGTTCTTGCAATGATCAAGCCGCGAGCTCCGTACACTACGTGAGAGCAGCCTCTGTCACCTTCCAGGTGTCGTATATGTTACCTGGGAGAGAAGATGAGCACTTCAACGGCCCAAGGCGACTTGGAAGCTGTAGTGGCGGCGTCAGTAACTGCAGCTGCTGGTTTTCGGAATCAGTCATGTTTCCCATCAAAAGAATGGCGAGTGCGGTAATGGATGAGTATCCTGAGACGAAGCGAAAACATACAATGAGAAGGTGTATTAGAGTAGATTCGAGCAACTGTGGATACATTAGACTAAAAAGGTAATCGCGAGCCGATGGGTTAAGCTATTAGTGATAGTGCGCAAGATGAATGCCGAGCTATTTAAATCTTACTTATCTGTGTGTGTGTGTCTGTGTGCGTCTGTAAATAACGCTAAGGTAAATGACCAGTTTTGTGCACAGTGTCGCTTTAGTGCACGATGCTGATTACTATCCAATGGAATCTAATTATTTCGATTTTAAGCAATTTGATTGGCAGACGAATTTTAACCCGGTTTAATGCATGATTCGCTGTGTGCGAAGTTATTTTTTTTAGAAAGGGATTGTAAGTGGAGGGGGAATTTTCTAAAAGTAAAAACGAAACAAGAAGAAGTAATTAGATGGTGATGCGCCGCGGGCACTACGAGAAGCAAGACGTCGTCGATGCTTTGGAGAGAGTGTGCCATGGTGAATCGTACGCCAAGGTCGCGCGGACGTCGTCTGTTCCGCTGCGTACGTTGTTCAAGAAGGCGAAGGACCAGCAAAGCGGGATCCCGATTGAAGGGCTATGCCGCGGCACGAAGCCTGCAATCTCAGCAGATCTGGAGAGCCAACTAGTGGAGTGATTCCGCCAAATGGCGCATGGGCCTACCCGTTGCCCGCATAGAGATCATGAAGCACGCCACCTTGATTTGCGACGCTCTGCAGAAGCGCACGAGAGACGGCCGGTCGACATAACTCACGTCTGGATGGTATTCGCGCTTTCTTCGTCGCCGCCCAGTGCTCATACCACGCACTGTGTAGAGTATCGGGAAATTGAAAAACGCGGTAGGAAAGTCGTCGGTCGACGTGCTTTTCAACACGATGGCGAAGCTGCTCATTGAGCATAGGATCGACTCGTCGCGGGTCTTTTCAACATGGACGAGACTTTGTTTACGCCGAAGTCCACGACTCGTACCGTCATTTTCATCAAAGGCCCTAGAAACGTGTGGACGCAGGAGATCAAGCCCAGCATACACATGTACGAGGTGGCGGCCGTTAGTGCGTCTGGTTTCGCTGTCCCATCCTTCCTGACATTTGCCTGCTCAAGACAGAGCTCACAGAGCTATCAATTTATGGCGCGCGCGTCACAGTTGTGCCGAAGGGATTCAGCAAAGCCAAGATTTTCAGGACTGGCTGGCGATCTTCTCCACCGTGCTGGAAGCCAAGGATATTCAAAGCTAGTCATTTTGACCATGGATAACTCTTCCACGCATGTGAATATGGGCAAGTTCTGTAAACCTTTTTATCATTATTTTTTTCTCATAATCTCTTTTCATGGTTATTGTTTTTCAGAGTCGGTGAGCTTCTGATGTGAACATGGCATCCTGATGATCGCTTTGCCAGCAATCGTGACGCACATCTTTCAGCCGCTTGACGTGGCCGTGTTGAAGCCATTCAAAACAATCATCCGCGAGCGTCTACGGCTTTAAATGTATGAAACGGCGGGCCCAGCGCTCCAAACAGACAGCCATCGAGATTGCGTGTTATGCGTACCGTAGCACCATCATTGATCACTTTATTAATGCAGTCGAGGGATTCCAGGGTACTGGACTCTACCCTCTCTCTCTGATTCAACTAGACAAGCACCTCGGTGAGTCTCAAGCTGTGGGAGTGAAAGGCGACTTTGGCAATGCATCTTGGCTTGATCACCGCCCGATTGAGGTGGCCACAGTACAGAATGCGATCCTCACTCTCCTCGGAGCCTGTACGGAAGCTGAAGAAGCATCGAATAACGAACGACATTGTAGGCAGATTGGTTACCAAAGAAATGCTTGCAGAGGCATCTGGCCAGTAGTCGTGCACTATACCGGTACCCAGTAAAATGGGCCCAAAATTGACTGCTTTTCACCGTAACTCGTAGAAATTTTAAAATAATGTAGTTGCGAGCCCGAAGGGTGAAGCTATTAGTGACTGTGCGCAAGCTGAATGCCGAACTTTGAAATCGTACTTATCTGTGTGTCTGTGTCTGTCTGTCTGTAAATAACGCGGTTAGGTGTACCTTACACGTACCAAGTGCGATCTAGCCTGTCCCCCCTCATAGGTATATAGGTATATTCAAAGTTACTCTTTGGCTAGGTCACTATAGTGACGCACGCACGTGATTGGCTTAAAATCAACCAAAGATGTAAGCAAACACTGGACGCTCATACAGTGACTGCTGCTGTTGTATAGTGTTTTGCAACTTGTTCTATGAACTAATTTACTTATATCAAAGGGCGAGCTCCAGAGCTTGCTGCCCTATCATATGTTAATAAGCCAGACCAATCACCAGTACAATAAATGACACTAGCAACTCGTTTCGCCTAGTCTTTCCCTTTCTCTATAAAGATCCGGCTTTTATACGAAGCCTTGCTCACGAACGAGGTCTCCCCTACACGACTTCCTGGAGTCGTCTCCTTCCTTTGGGAGAGGTCTCGATCGTTGTGACACCAAATGAAGGACGCACACATATCAAGGTAGCGGTACTGAAATAGATATTTGTCCCTCGTCAAGTGCACAATCTGTTTTGGCTCATTCCTTTCGTCGTCCTGCTACGTGACCTTACGATGGACACAGCTAGTACGCAGCAAACGTGACTGCGTCGAGTGTTTTTGATGTCGGAACAGGAGTTTGTAGGGTCCCATGCGTGTAGTATCGCTCCCCTCGCAAAGGTAAGCACTTACAACGCGTGAATTCGCTTGTAGAGCGTCTAATGTCGTTGTACCCACTGTCGAAAGTATCGCTGCTTTAGACAATGGACTCTATTCTCCGATCCAGATGCCTGCACTTGCAGCTTATTGCTTCGGTTTAGCGTGGCAATAGTAGACGCAACGTTCTATTAAGCTTCACTTTGTGCTTGATAACAACTACAAGAAGGCTACAATGTACGCACACACTCCTACAGAACTGGTTTGCAAGCAGGTGATCAATTATCACGATCAACATCTGACAGAAGGGAAGCTGTGGTCGTGGTATTGCCACAGCTACGAATTCGAATGAATGAAGGCCCTGTATGGTCGTTGTACCATGTACCTCCCTGACGTACGTGTTAGATACACTACAGCTCTCACTCACGCAATCCGGTCGTCACACACCGCTGAAAACCAAGCCGACACTTCAGCTGTGCAAATCTACATTTCTTCGTCTCTCAGTCTTAGCTATCTCATCTTTACAGGTCTTTATCGTTCTTCTTTTTTATTCTCGCTCTGGCAATTGTGGTTATTTTTCTTTATGACACCCTCCTTGCCTCCTCCCTTCTTCACTGTGCGCTCGCATAACCGGTCCGTGTTTACCATTCACTAAACACGTGCTGTATGCATGGTTCCGATTCTTCAGTTGCCGATGCAGCAAAAACATCAAAGAGACAGCAGTCGATACACCTTACTGTAGCTCTTCCTACATTTATCGGTGGATGGCGGACGTTAACAGTAACCGATTGAAACATTGTTTCCTAGAGACTTGCTACGCGTTTTGGTCCATTCGTAATCGAAATGAAAGGTTTTGCCATGCCTCGACTACTCATTCTGTTCTCGACTGTCCCATACCAAAACACGACGACAACATGACGTAATCTATCGTGTCAGATGTAAAGGAGTCGGTTAGTAATAATTCTACCGAGAGGAACCATCAAAGCAACAAGCTTCATTTTGACTCAAGCAGATTGTATCGTGGTCAAAAACTGAGCAGCCGCGCGCCCGCGAACCGCCTAACAATATTCTATAGTTCAGAGCTTCGGTCCGACACTTGGTTTTCCTCCACCAAGCAGCTGGTTGGGCAGCAGTGCACGCACGGCTTTGTGCAATCCCATCGCAGCGTTGCAGCAGCAAGTCGCAAGAGTCTCTCACTGTTTGTTTGGTGTAGAGACACCAGGCGAAATCGTGGCTCGTCCAGTCGCAGTCGTTCTCTCCACTGCACTATCCATCTATCGGTCTGTCTATCTGTCCCATCGGTCGGTCGATCCGTCGGTTCTCCAATGTCGGTTGTACTGGATCTATTTATAGTAGAAAATGCCCTCGAGCTCCACCACTCTTCCCTCAATAGAGCCACGCTCCCGTGTCTGAATCCCGACATTCCTCAATTATCCACTCTACCAGGTCCATCAACTCTCGCAGGTCAGTCTTTTCACCCTCCCACTCGCTCGCTCTCCGATTATCATTTCCGCACTCGCGCGCCAAGTCGACGCCGCTGTCGCGTCTCTTTGTCTGCTCGCTATTGTTCCATCTGCTCGTCGTCCAGCGTTGACGAGCACACGACGACGAGGAGCTCCCGTCCTACCGTCTCCTGTATACAAAGAGCAAGAGAAAGAAGGAGAGGAGCGCCTGCACTTGCGTGGTGAAAATGGGCGCCGAGCTGAGTCGCCCCGTCATGAGCTCAGTCATTACGAATCTCAAAGACGACGCCGCCGACCGTCGGCGCGTCGGAAGCAGCAGCGCTTTGGACGCCGCGCCTTCCCAGCCGTCGCTCGGGTTGCCCACGTCTGCCAGCACGACAGCCTTGGCGTCCATGGCTTCGAGCCGACAGAACAGTCGCAGCAGCAGTGCGAACGCCAAGGCCAAGCTGCTCGAGGGCAGTTTCTTCTCGAGCATGCGGCGCTCGAGGAACAATAGCAAGAGCTTGACGCCGCCGTCGTCCAGTAGTTTGGGCGACCACGCTGTCGAGAGTCTTGACTTGCCCATGGTCGAGTGGGAGGGATACGTGACCAAGAGAGGACACTTGGTGCGCAACTGGAAGATGCGCTTTTTCACACTGGAAGGAAATTTACTCTCGTGTACGTGATACAGAGATAGAGAGAGAGAGTTGGAGGTGTGTGACTGACTGGTTACTTGCTGCTGGTGTTGCTGCTGTGACAGACTATGAGAATAAGGTGGACGCGCGCAACCGGAGCCATCTGAAAGGCCGCGTCCATGTGGCGTCGGTCAAGATGGACAAGGTGGCCAAGAACGGTCATGGTTTTGACTTTTCGTTCGAGACCACGGAGAACAAGGTCTTTCACTGCAGCGTGCCTACGCAGTTCGACCAGCTAGCTTGGGTCTATTTCCTAGAGGCGGGCGTCGACACGGTTAGCATGAAGCAGAACAATAAGCTGGTGTACAACACGTACCGCCATGGCGCGCTGCCGGACATGCGCACGGAGAAGGGCTACGAGGTCTACCAGCGAATGCTCAGCGGCGACGCGGGTATTGTGACGGAGCTGCTGTCGTACTTCAACAAGGATCTCGTCTTCTCGTCGTCGTACCCAAAGAGCACGCCGTTTAGCGGTGACTACTTTGGCCGTGAAGGTCTGCTGCACTTTCTGGGTGCGTTTCAGAGCAATGTGGATTTGGTGGAGATGGAAGTGAAGGAACGCGAGCTGGATGCAGATGGAAAGAGTTTGACGGTAAAGGGAACTGAGACACTCAAGAGCAAACGCTCGGGCGCCGTGATTACTCAGTCGTGGTCGCACCGTCTGCGCTTTGGTCCGAACGGACGCGTTTTGCGTTTCCGTGTTGATGTGGATTTGAAGAGTGCGACAGGTAATTGGAAGTCTTTTGGAGTCAAGAATCCGTACCCCGAGTTGTCCGATGCGTCGGTGCGATCTAATCGGTCATTGAGCATTTCAATGAAGGACTTCACAGTATACAACGTGATTGGTAAAGGTGGCTTCGGTACTGTCGTGAATGCCGTGAAGAAAAGTGATGGTCAAATTTACGCACTGAAGATTTTAGAGAAGAGCAAGATGACCAAATACGACGTAGAAAGCTCATTTACGGAAATGCGAGTGGCCCAGAACATCCACCACCCGTTTATCGCAGGTTTGCGCATTGCCTTTCAAAGTCGGACGAAGCTTTTTCTCGGCATGAACTACTACGGTGGTGGTGATCTATTCCACCATATGAGCAAGGGTTCGAGCTGCCGAATACTACCGGACCGCGCTCATTTTTACACAGCTGAACTGGTGCTCGGTATTCATCACCTGCATCAGCACGACATTCTCTACCGTGATATCAAGCCTGAAAACGTGATGATTGATGCGGATGGCCATGTTGCACTTGTGGACTTTGGTCTTGCCAAGCTGCACGTGTCGGAGTTCAAGGGTGCAAAGACCATGGCGGGTTCGCCTCAGTACACAGCACCAGAGTTGCTACTGCCCAAAGCAAAGCGGTCATACGGCAAGGCAGCAGATTGGTGGAGTCTCGGCATCTTGCTGTACGAGATGAGTGTAGGCAAGTCTCCTTTTTACGACAACAACATTGAAAAGATGTACCACAAGATCCAGAATGACCCTCTGGTCTTCCCCACAAAACCAATGCTTGCGGACGAGCTCAAGTCAATTCTTCGAAGCTTTCTCCAAAAGGACCCCACAAAGCGCCTCGGCACGAATATCAGCGACATTTTAAAACACCCGTACTTCCGTGGTATTGATTGGGATTTGCTGCTGAAGAAGCAAATTACTCCACCGTGGAAGCCGAAGCTCACGTCACTTCTTGATGTAGAGTACGTGGACGCGGAATTTACAGACTTGGACGTGAACAGTGAAGTCCAGTCACCGACGGACAGGTCGGCAGCCAAGTCTAAGGGTTTCTTGTCGCTTGTGTCGAGCCGGGGCAGCCGTGACAAGGCAGCTCCTCCGGTTCAGGACCCAACATTCAAGGATTTCACCTACTTCTGCGAAGATCCAGATGCTCTTGTGGAAGTCACGAACTTGGTGTCTGAATTGCGACCACCACCGCCGCCTGCCAGTCCCACGCCGGGTCGTCCAAACGTAGAAGACTCGGACGAGTCTGATCAAGCAGGAGTGCACGATGCTAGCATTCCTTCAGAGTACGGGGGAACGCCGCTATCGTCGTTTGTTGAGAATGGTCTACTAAACCCCATGCCGATTTCACCCAAGCAGTTTCATGAAGGCTTGAAGAAGCTGGAGGCAACGATGGTCGAGCAATTTGAGCGCGTTGAGGTTACTATCTCCCGTGGGCGGCCGCCAGCTAAAAATGCAAGTAGAAGTTCGTGCTCGAGCAGTGAGGAGCACGATCACGACCACGTTCGTGTAGAAAAGCTTGTGATCCCGCATGGGCCGTCGACCTCGACGGAAATCACAGGCGCCGCAACAGCGAAGCGACATGAATCGAGTCAACACTCGTGCGAGTTGTCTCCGTCCAGCCCCAGCAGTAAGTCTCGGGACTTATCCGGATCAAGCGACGTTGCCAGTCATGGTGTGAATTCGCATGAATACTCGGCTAGAAGCAGCGGGCAATCTGCTGCAAGTCCTACAGCTGTTGATACCGGAACTAGTGTTGAGGCAGAATTTTAGCAAGACAGTTTCCATATTTCAAGAATGGCGTCCAGCGGTGAAGATGTTGACGCATGTCATCAAGACGGAAAGTGAAGAGCGTGCTACCAATGTGGCATCATATTCGCGCTCGTGATGCTGTGCATGTTAGACTGACGTGAAAGAAAATAACAATCAAATGCACCCAAGATGTTGTGTCGTACCTACACACCGAGTGGTCTGCCAATGTGTCCATGATCTAGTTTGCAAGATCCATGGTACTGTCGGTGCCGGCAGAGTTGCGCGATCTCATCATTCCACACGACTTTGAGTGGCGACTGACAACTGGATTGGGAATCATGACCATTCAGATGAAACGGGAAGTTGCATTGGACATGCGATCGCAGTTCAGTGTTCTGCTACTTACGTCGAGGATTGCCTCAGACGAACCATGGGGCTCAGTTGTTGGTATGCAACGATTTCACCATCGTCGTAAACGTCCGAATTGTGTCGTCACCGTTTCAACCTGCAGATAATGCCTTGCGAGTACGCATCACTCATCATTAGAACTAGTGATCGCGTGACTTGAGCGTAAAGCAGGATGTCTTCTTCTCTGACCTCGTCGCTTGCAGCAAACCCTATCGAAAAATAGAGCGATCACGGATATCCGGTATGCATGACGAGATCCAGGTCCCGTTGTCACACAAATGAGACGATGTTACTGTTTTGGCGCAGGATGATGACCAAGGACTGCCCTCCGTGTACCGATCGAGAACAAATAGAGGAGAGGTCTACATCAACCGTCGTGGAAACTTGCAAAAATACCGTCCTCATTGCAGAAGAAGAATCTACGACTGGCAGTGCTTAAAGCTACGAAGTACCAGGATTTCTTCCAGCCGGCTTGCAATAGCTATTTGTATCTGAGGAAGGTTTCAAAGAAGCTTACAGGCGTTTGTGGGCCCTCGATAGGCTAATGTTGGCAGGTACGTTTCCTGTGGGGTGTGCTAGTAAATGTTTAAATCTTAAACAAGTGCGAGATTTCATTCAGCTACACGACAACGACAGTGGCTAGCGTCGATATCGTATCCTTAACATCAGGCCCATCCTGTATACTCGACGAAGGTAAATGTACGCATGTTGTTGCATGCCACTCGATCGTCATGAATGAGTGGCAGAGTGAGGACCCATGTAATCGTTCAAATGCCTTAAACAAGCTCATACACACACTGTCGTTGACGGCAACATGCAACGTCAAGAGCAACACGAGACAGACTACACATTCTCAAATGTAGGATTGCAGCAGTATTCGGTCGGCTTCGGAGACGTTTCTGTCGATTCGAAATGGGACATTTACAACTTCTGCAAACCCCTCGTTGACCTACAAGTGCACAAATTGTCGTCAGTCGGCATTACATGTACTTGCACATTGAAATGACATACCGTTGGTGGCACGAAATTCTTGTAAAACCCATGAATGGCAACGTCCGGAATTTTGCGCTCCAGCGTCAGCGACCTGAACGTGTTCAAGTGCATCGAAAGCGGCTTGTCGATATCCATTTCAAAGCACCGAATGGGCAAATTCTAACAGCACAACACACCAATTCAAGGAGTATCGAAGTCAGGCTTCAGGTTCTCAAACTATAATCGCACATGCCATGCCACGCGTGAGACGCGTGAGCACATACTTTTTCCTTCGCAATTGCAATCCACTCTTTTCTTGCACGCGGATCACGATTCGTACTGTCGATGACCACACTTTTCTTCTGCGTGATCGCTTCAACACACTTCTTCTTGCACTTAGCAGCTGTCTGCAGTTCGTCTTGACTTACGACGACGTATGAGCTCAAATACGTTTTCGCAAAAAATGACTTTCCCGATGCGGGCGGGCCAACAAGGACGACCATTTCCTGCTCTTCTTTCACGGCTTGAGCCGACGGAGGATTTAGCGAAGGTACTACAATGTACATGCATCCGGTTACTCGTCACTCCAGCTGAAAAATAAAACATGCAAAGAGCACATCTTACCAGCAGAGTCGTTCAAAGTGATGGACTTGGGATCAAAGCCAAGCTCCCACGTGTCGGGACGCGTATGGACCCGCTGTTTTGTGCCTAAGAACAAGTCTTCAGGCGTGAAAAAGAGAACCCCAGCGTTTAGCGCAAGCTTGTAATCCGTCGAAGCAAAGTCTTTCGCGCGACCTGCGACCTTCGGTCTTCCTGCAGCATCTCCACAATAGAAACTGACTTCCTTATCAATCCCTTGTTCACTCTTTGTGCTCAGCCGCTTTGTCAGCTCCTTCCACGCGCCTAACCGAGGTTTTCGCATATTATCGTCCTTGGTACTAAAACAGACCAGCATAGGCAAACCCAGCTTCTTTACAATAGCCTCCAGCTTATTCTACGCAACAAACAACAACACGAGCAATGCGTGAGCTACACCCAGTCCGTCACAACGAAAGATCCTACAAAACAAGCACCAACACAGCACACAAATCAACGTGTTGCTTTAGTCACCTGCATCTGAGCCGCCGTGACATGTCCCCTAGCAACCCCATTTTGGTTCGAGATAATCGCGAGCGTGTACCCTTGACGCACCAACTCGTCCAGCTTTTTCTGCACCAACGTCGAGTGAAAAAGCTTCCAATCTTTGTGATCCAGTGCATATTTGCGTCCACTTCTCGTCACAATGAGCGTCCCGTCCAAGTCAAAGCCCGCAATCTTGCACGTTCTCGTAGCTCCTTCGATTTGCTCCACATTCCCCCGTGCGTCCAAGACATGCAGCGATCCTGATACCGTCTCCCACGGTCGAAATACCGGTTTTTTAACCTCCACTTCTTGTTCATCTTGACGATTACAAACGTCACGAGCCTTCAATTCGACTCCAGGCTTCTGCTTCTTCTGAGGTCGAATCTCTCTCCTGTCAACGTCTTCTTCGTCCTGCTTCTGTCCTGCAACCAGCACTGTATCAACTTCGGTCTCTTCTGTCTCTTTATCGTCAATAACGACGCGTCCGTGCTGCTGGTCGCTGAGGAGCTGCTCCTTCTTTGATCGATCCATTGACGTCGTGTTTAATCAAGTAGCTGCGCACGTAATATTGTTTTTGACATGCCTAGTTTTTGACATTTCGTTTCTATAAGCTTGCAACAAAATGGACATAGAAACGGTCAGACGCGAGATACTGATAGCTCGGTATTCCTACCGATTCCTTCGACATACTCCTCCCACAATTTGTTTATGCACCAATGATCGAGCACGAAACGAGGCATAATAGAGACCTTCGGTGACTGGTCCTCGCATAATACCAAGCAACAGCTGATTGATGGATGATAGTGACACCATCCTAGTTTATCTAGATAAAAGCGTCGATGGATGAAGAGGCGGACCAGAAACGAGTGGCCGGACGAGTCGTAAACGAGCCAGTTGCATTGACGCACGCCACCTGTTCCACGCGGTTACGCTCACCGTCGAACTGTTCCCGTCCTTATTGCACCGACCGAACGTCCCGAGACCTCTTTGTCTTGTTGTTTTTCCGTCACGTGACGCTAAGCGTGCGTCTAGATTCTCGTCACGGTCCAATCGAACCGTCAAGAAAGCGCGTCTGACCCATCCTCACGGTGCAGTCGATCCATCGCTTACTCGTATCGCACGCTCTTTCTCTGCGCATCTCTTGGTTACACTCTTGGTCCGCCTGTTTTTGCTCGCCCTCTCGTGCCCGTCTCGTAGACCCTTTTTCCATCCGATTTGAGTTCCCGTCGTCATTTGTTCGCTCCTCCTCCACCTCCTGCTATTGCTACTACTACTGGAGCGAGCGAGTTACTCCCCGACGACAGCGACAAGTGTTTACAGCACTCGCTAGTCGGCAGCTCACAAGCGCAAGCAGAGACCGAACGACCTTTGACCGACGAGAGGGCGACGAGCGAGGAGGGAGAGAGAGAAGAAGGAGAGGGAGACAGCACGGCGCAAGGCAATTGACGACGGTTTCTACCAGCAGCGACACAGGCACCGCTCGGACGTGTAAAGAAGGCAGAGGAGGAGACGCATGCCCCAACCGCAGGCGCCGCCGCCGCGGCCCGCTGGCCGTCGTGGCAACAGCGCGGTGGCCGAGTTCACGCCCAAGCGCTGGCAGGTCGAGGACCACTGCGGGATTTGCAGCTCGGAGTTTTCGCTGTTAAACACTCGACACCATTGTCGTGCGTGCGGTCTCTCGGTATGTGGGAAGCACTCGAAAAGCAAGGCGATTGTACCCACGTCGCTGTCCAAAGTGCCGCAGCGAGTGTGTGACAAGTGTTACCCGCGGTGCCACGCCATTGCAATGGGTCTCATGCCTCCGTCTGTGCGCCGAGACCATCCGGACGACAAATTACGTCGCCACGTGTCGGAGGTGCAGAATGAACAGGGGCCGAATGGTCCTCGTGCAAAGCAGAACAGGATAGTGGAAGGAGCTCAACGAGATAATAGGACGTGGAACGGAGACGACGACTTTCGCGAACAGCAGCAGGTCTTGCAGCAGTATGGCGACGACCAACGCGCGAGACTTTTAGCGCGTGACCGTCACGGAAAGCATCCTCGAGCACGATCTCCGCAAGCTGCGGGGTCTCCGCAAATAAGGGATCCCCGTGAGGTAGTTTCGATGCGTGGAAATCCTACACACGATCGACTTGCGCGTGATAGAGCTTTACACCCTAGCGACCTCTTTGACGATAATGATCGACGCCGGAATAATGGTCTGCGTGAAAACGTGGGACGGAGTGGAGACATCCGTGGAAGAGATTTACGCGAAAGAGACCCGCGTTTACGAGAACGAGACCCGCGTCTGCGAGAAAGAGATCCACGTCTGCGAGAAAGAGATCCCCATGTGCGAGAGAGAGAACCGCGATTACAAGAAAGAGATCCACGTCTGCGAGAAAAAGACTTACGCGAGAGAGATCCGCGTCTGCGAGATAAAGACTTGCGTGAGAGAGATCCGCGTCTACGAGAAAAAGACTTACGCGAGAGAGATCCGCGTTTGCGAGAAAAAGAATTGCGCGACAGAGATCAGCACAAGCATGATTCTCGAGAACGCAACCCGCGCAAGGTTGAGCTTCGTAGCAAGGATTTGCAGGGGAGAGACTTGCGTGAACGAGAGCGACGCGAAAAAGATGTACGAGCAAGAGAGCCCCGCGAGAGGGAACGCAAGGATAGGGCGCTGCATCCACGGGACTTATTTGATGACACTCTAAGTAAACGAGGTTCGCGTGATAATCATGGAGGAAAAGAGCGGCGTCGTGTTGTCAACACTTTGCCAACGGGGAAGCGCAAGCACGATCCGAAGGAAGTTCCAATTCCCAATTTTTTCAAACAAGCCAGTGGCAAGCACGGCACGCAGACTTCGTCGTCGGGCCGCACGACGTCGTCAACACTGAGCAATGTAGGCGCAGGTATGAGCGCGTACGAAGATGTTAACGCACAAGTTCCGGTACCGAAATCAAAGCCGAAGCGGCCGCCATCCCGCAAGGAGAAGGAACTACAAAGTGCGTTTGCGGATTCAACTTTCTCCATTTTCAGTCTTGCCGGATCCGATCACTCCGACGTAGAATCCGAGGCTCCTGATCATGCAGGGAAGAAGGTTGCAGCACATAAGTTTGGAAAGAGTCGAAGCGACAGCGTTAGCTGGGAGTCAAAGGAGAAGAAGGAGCACCTGGACTTTAGTGCCTCCTCCAGCAGTCTAAACGGCTTTGGTGTGTCAGAAATCACGCAGAAGTATCTAGCTCCAAAGCCGCCAAAAGCGGTACCGCATAATTCAAGCTTGAAGTCGCCGATCGAGGAGGACCACGAAAGCAAAGAATCGAGTGTAGAACCAAGGAGGCGCAAAGAGGACCCAAGAGGCTACAAAACCGAGAAAAAATGCAATGCATTACCACCGAGACCGCGCAAGCACGGCGATGAGGTTCGTGGTGAAGCACACATTGCAGGTTCGTCACACCAACGTGGCAAACCTGTTGATGCCAAAATCTATAAAAGCAGTGAGATTTCCAAACGACCATCAGCTGAACTGAGTCCCACGCCAATGCAGACATTGACTAGCTCGGAATGTAGTGAATTTGAGGCAACGCAGCTTTCGTTGAGCAACGACAAGTGCGCTGATGGTGACAAGAAGAATGATGAGGTGCTTTCAGAGCTGCTCGCCGCATCTGAGCATGGAAAAGAGGACCCGATTGCTGAGCTTCGAGCGAAGAAGGCAGCTATCGCTGGGATTGACCCTGCTAGTCTGGACGCAAAAGAAAAGGCGCCTACGACTGCCACCTACGAGTTGACTACGAGAGACACGGAGATTATGCAGCAGATTTCAGAGCAGGAAGCAGTGGTTCTTCAGCACCAGAAGGATCTGCCGGCCTTGCTGGATATGTATGTCGAGGCCACGAGGCGCGCCAAAAAAGCACAGAGGGAATTGCAGAAGGCAAAAGTGCGCGCGAGTCACTACAAGAAAGCGCATGCTGCAGTAGCGCGAGCCATTCGTTCCGGGAGATTGTACATGAAGCAAAAGGAGTACATGGCAGCTATTCTAGAGCTCTCGCGTGCCATTGGAATCGAGCGCTCGAATGCGACACTGTGGTTTATGATGGCCGAGTGTCGTCTAATGGTGAGCCAGCCTGTTGCGGCGGAGGAGGCGTGCATGACAAGTTTGAATTTACAGCCTACAGGCGCAGCTGTGGCGATGTTGGGACGTATCATGCATGAACGGGGGCGGCATGACGAGGCAATTGAGTGTTATTTATCGGCTTTGGGGCGAAATGATGAGAGCGAGGACGAAGCAGAGGAGGACGAGTACGAATAAGGTCAGTTTTATGCGCGTGCATTTCGCGCGATAAGTGCCCAAAAGAGAAACAAAGCTGTGACGATAATATTAAGAGTTGATAATTTGATCAGTGTTCGAGTTGATATCTACACTGTGATGCCACATCTTGATGCACATCAGAGAGCTTAGCAACGGTACGACGGCGAGTTCAGTACAGCTATAACATTGCAGTGCATATTGAAGTTGGCTCGTAGAGCTCAACTTTTTCTCGAGCTGCAATTCCTTTCGTTTCACCGTCGGAGTCGAGTCGGATGGGGAAGTGCAGTCACACTATCACCTGTTCCTCATCATATTGCACTATCCAGAGGTATTTGTTGAATCGATTGCAAAAAAGATGTGGTCTAGTAGTGTGTGTTACGAAGCATCCCAGTCAGCTTTTTATTTTGACACTGGCTAATAAAACGTGGACCCACACTTAATCGACACAAAATCGTGCTTTGCAAGGTTCGTAGTGGTTGCGAACTTCCCGGACGCTCTTTTTTCCCTGCAAACTTCAACTTTCAGTCACATATCACAAATCACGACTCATTTTCTGCGATCACATCCACAATTACAAAAACACAAACTCCATTCCGCAGCCATGCCACGCCGAGCGGTCGAGAAGTCGAAGTCGTCGTCGGCTGCCAGCGAGAAACCGAAGCAAGGGCGAGCGTCCAAGAAGAGCGATGGTCGACCTGTGGGTAGAAAGAGGCGACGACGCAAGAGCTCGTGGGACTACGAGGACGAGGACGAGGACGACGATGGCGACGTGGCACTCGAAGCTGAAGAGTCCGGCAGCGAGTCGGAGGAGAAGAGCGCGCAGCTGCAGAAGAAGCGGTCACGGGCGCAGAAGACTCAAGTGAATAAGAAGACGAAGACCGTTGGTTCCGTGTCGAGGAAGAAGGTGTTGCAGAACGATAAGGAGGAGCTGGAGGACCAGGACAAAGAGCGGAAGGAGCAGGAGCGCGTCCTATTGGAGGAAAAGAGAAGACGGAAGAAGCAGCAGTACGAACAAGAGAGTGGGCAGATGCTGAAGGAAGTGCGTGACTTGGCGTTGCATGAGAAGAAGACGCAGGAGAAGCTCATTGAGAAGCTGAAGAGAGATATCACGACTTTGTCCAAGCAGGCGGAAGAGGAGCGCAAGAAGCACAAGAAGGAGGTGGACAAACTTGTGGCTGACAAGATGCGTGAGTATGACGCTAATCAAAGGACAAAAGACGACGGAGATGTGGAGAAGATAGCGCTGCGGGAACACATTCGAGAGCTCGAGTCTCAGTTTGCATCATTCAAGCGGAGCACGGGACCGAATGATGTGGTGACTGTGAACGCTGCTGCTGTGTCAGCTGCCTCGGGTACATTTTGCGGTATATCTGATGGTGAAAGGGTAGTGACTGAGATTATTTTTATGTGCTCTTTTTGGACCATACAGTCGTGCAGAATAGCGAACCGAGTATACAACTTGACCAGGCAAACAAGGTACAGTATACGCTGCGGCGGGGTCCTCTTGTGCTCGATTTGCTCATATAGTGTTGCTTGTTGCTCGTGGTACCGAACACAGCTCTTAAAGATGTACCGCCTGGCGACTAGTATGGACATTCGCCTGATTCAATCGACTGACGACGACGAACAAGACGGCGACGACTGCACTGAAATTGCGTGCACAACTACTGATTCAGCGACTGGTAACCAGTTTGAATTCGAGCTGGCGATCCCTGCCGCCGCCTCGAGCGAAATCGAGTACCTCCCGAGCGAAAAGCCGCCGACGGGCATTAAAGTGCCGTCATATTTACGAGTACGTCAACATCATATGTTATCTATTCGAGGTGAGCTAATGTGAAGTTTGTGTTTTGTAGGAGGAGCTGAGCTTCAGCAGATCCGAAATGACCAAATTTAGTCGGTCAGTGCTCGACATCGTCATTAGGAAGAAAAAGAGTTGAGCGCTGCTATCCGTAAGTACGCTACTACTATCAATGGGTCGATCATCGACGACAGGACAGACGATACAGCGTGCCTGACTCACTGTATTCGAACGTTATGTCGGCAGCTTCAGTTCTTTTCCAGCTCATCTGACAGCAAGTGCCGCCAACGTCTACTCTTCCATAGGTGTAACCTTGAACTCCGATCCTTCCTCAGTGAGCTGTAGTATCTGTGCTGAAGCTGTTTCCACAGCAGTCTCGTCTAATCCATCCGACTTTGCAGCATCTTTGTCGGATCCATTCGATTTCGCAGCATCATCGTTTGATCCATTGGATTCCGCATCAGCCTTGGAAGAGATGGCGCGGAACTGCTTGTATTCAGCCTTCGAAAGCAGCGATTCCTGGATTTCTGCGACTTCTACCTTCTTGGGCTGAATGATGATAAGGTACCCGTCTGATTGATGCTGCAACAACGTGAGCGAAGCATATTAGTGGTAGCCATTACACGACGATACCGAAAAGTCAGCTGGGCGTCCCGTACCTTTGCCGTCAACAATCCTGGCTCCTTCACTAGGCGACTATTGAACTCGATCAACGAGCCTCGAATGCAACTACGCAGCGTGAATTCACGGCCGCTCTTGCACTTGAGGACGCAAACGACCGTGTTGGGCAGCATGAAACAGCCGCCTTTTTTCTTCTTGCCCGACACGTGGTTTTCCAGCACATTCCGAGGAAACTCGACGTTCGCCAGCTCTTCCTGCATCACTGGGTGGGACTCCGCCACCCCCACCACACACAGACGATTCGAGTGCATGTGCACGTACTGGTCTTCCATCGGTTTGCCCATCGTGTCGCACGAGAACATCTGCGTGTAGTAGCGCTCAATCTGCCAACAAGTACAGAAAGCCCTCAGCCAGTCTCCACCAGTCGATCCATATCCATAAATCATACACCCAAGCCTTCCACAGCTAGACTTCTTCAAGTACACCGTACCATCGTGCCTCGACGCTTGGAAGTGACAGCGCCTTCATCTCCAGTCTGGAATTGCTCCTCCACACGATCATCTGCTTGCTCCCGGATGAGTCTCCGCTGCGCCGCGACCGAGTGCGGGTCATTGTCATTCACCTCCACTCTTTTACACACGCAGACAATAGCGCATTAACATACCAGGAGAGAGAGAGAGAGATGAGAAGCAAGGCTTGAATACCATTGCCACGTACCGTCCGTGAGCGAATTTGCAGTCGGAAAACGGACAGCCACCGGGTTTGTCAAAGTGTTTGCACAGAGCGCTCTTCCGCAGTCGCTCGCGTCTCTCGACCCGTCGCTTCTTTAGCACTGGAGCAGGAGACAACGAGGACGACGACAGTGGTGCCGTCTCAACATGGTTCGCTGTTGCTAGAAGCGCAGACTGCGCTACGGGATCTGCTGGCTGAGATGTCGCCATGTGATGTATCAGTCTCTTTTGTGGACCACCCATTGGCTGGACAAACTGAAGTGCGCGTCAAGTTGCAGTCTCTCTCTCTATTGCTGATACTGCATTGTCATTCTTCACTATAACTGTCAATTAGGGGCAATGGACATACTGAAGTGTAGCGGTTCTGGCATAGCTTCTGCAGAGCTAGTTGCTGTTTCATCCAAACTAGGGGATCTCGCGGAATGGCGACCAATCGCGGTAGCAAGAGTCAAACACCTGCTCAATGCACTCGTCCGCCTGGACAGCAACAGTCACAGCATCTCAATACAGACAGAGCAAGTGTGGACAAGAAAAACATAATAAGAGAAAACGCGTACTCGGCCCTTGCACGCTTCGTTCTGCTCGACGGACAGCTTGGCTCGTCTTCGCGTGCAGATCTGCCGTCACGAACAGCACGCAATTAACCACCGCACGAATGCAACAATGAGAACGATAAACCGTCGCCCTGCTTGCAAAGTTGAGACGCTTGTCGTACCTGATGCTGCTTGCTGACGTTGAAATTCTTGCGGAAGAACTCGTACTTCCAGTTGCAATCGCCGCTCAGCGCAGCAGCTCGAACCTCGCTACAAGTGTGATGCTCGCACTTGTTCCAGTCAATCTTGTTACGGCAGTGGTCGAACGCGTGGATCAACTCGTGCGCCATGGTGCGGTCCATCCACTCCTGGTCCGGGATGTGATTCTGGCACAACACGACCTGCACCAACAAGCCAATCCCAACCACAGCAACCAATAGCATAGCCGTCAGTTAGGCTACCACGAACACAGCTGTTGTATCTCCTTGCACTAACGAAAGCATCCACTCACTCCCGGTTTGCCCTCGTCGTCCAGGTGGAATCCTCCATTGATATCGCTCTCGCAATGGATACTAGAGAAGAACCCTGGCTCGATTTTGCAACCTCCTTTTTCAATGGCGTCGACTAGGAACTTCACGCGCGAACCTGCAGCCGACAAAGCAATAGCGGAACGGTGTCAGACGATCGGACCCGTGCAGACACGTGCTTATTTTTGTCTTTCCTATTTATTTACTCACACGTAGCCATTGACTTCTCACTCATGGCCTCGCATTGCTGGCGGCGTTCCTCCTCCTCGCTGAGGTGCTGAGTCGCGCTCTTGAAGCTCTTCTTGAGTGCCTCCATTGATTATTAAGTGACACGCTTCGGCTTGATCGACTTCTTACAAACGATACCCTTGAGAAACAGATAAGCTGCAAAGCCGTCATGTGATCATAAAACAATGGCTGTTAAACCTTCTGGTACTAGTAACTTATGTGGTTACATAGCAACCTCTTAGTTGTAAGGACCGCAAGACTTGACCTTGCCATAAGACAACTCAGCATCTGAATAAAGCTTGCAATAATCGACGGATCGTTACGCATCATAAAGGTCCGTAGCTTGGCAATGCAACGCAATCAATTCTAAACAATGCAATGTGACACCAAACACGCTGCTAATAGCAGGAAGCTGCACTGCCAAAAAATCACCACGTCGTCTGACCCGCACAAGTGCACATCCACGCTCTATTCCAGTTCCACGACTGCACCCACAGCCTTGAGCTTCTCCACGAGTTCGTCGGCCTCTTCCTTCTTTACACCCTTCTTTACTGTACTCGGAGCGCCCTCGACAAGCTCCTTCGCCTCCTTCAGACCCAGACCCGTGATAGCACGCACTTCCTTGATAACCTTAATCTTGCTCTTCGCGTCGAAACTGGCCAGCTTCACATCGAACGCAGTCTTCTCCTCCTTGGCCTCCTCAGCAGCAGGCGCCGCACCACCAGAAGCGCCGCCACCCATGCCAACCTGGAATGCAGACTCGGCGATACCGAACTTGGTCTTTCAAGCATAGACCCAAACAGCAGCAAAGAAACTCGAAAAATCAGCACCACAACAAGTATCACAATAGCAATAAATCTCTGCTCTGAATGGAAGCGTACTTGAATAGCGTGAGAGAGCTCTGCAATCTCAATCATATTAAGCTCCAGGATCTGATCCAGCACGGTCTGCACCTTGGGAGTGAGCGCCATCTCCTCCTCGGCATTTGTCGGCGCTTTTGCCGCACCATCTGTCGAAAAAAAGACCGCCTGACTCAGACGCATACGATGTGCGCACGTTGTGCGGCGCGCGGCCGCACTACGCGCCACACGAGAGACACGCGAGAGCATAATGCTTAGGGAATCCGTCGTCGGGAATCGAATCACGAGCAGCTATGGGAAGCGCTGGGCCACGAACCATTGGCGCTGGTATTTGATCCAATCAGAAAGCAGCTACCATCACGCCGCGGTCCGTACTGGTTACAACTCCTCCTGACCTATTATCAACCAATCAGAGCAATGCTTGTCAGACAGCTACGTGGCCCTCTGGCAAAGAGAGAGAGCTTAGAATCCAAGCACGAACGATGACGCGCGTTCTTCTGCTCGTGGCAGCGCTCGCGACGGCTTCAGCCCACGGCGTGGTCATCAACCAGTCGGTACGTCGTGTCAATCGCATTCCTCTCTTCCCTTTATGCTAATGCTATTGTTTCCCCTGTCTCTAGGCCAAGCGCACGTTTGACTTGACCAAGCACGTCGTACGCGAATACACCGAGTTCCAGTTCTCCGATATTGACGCAGCAGTGAACGAGTACGATTTGGCGTTCCCCCATGCTCTGGAGATGCACCTGGCGAACGTCTCTGCCCGATGTGGCAAAGCTCCGTGTGAGATTGTGCCGGCTACGCCGAAAAAGAACGCGGCCAAGACGTCTGAGGACGCGGCACTCTACACGGTGCTGCTCAAGAAGCCCGTTGCTAAGGGAGAGACGGGATCGGTGAAGGTCACGGCTTACTTCACGCGCGTGCTCACACCGTACCCGGCGGAGATCACGCAGCAGGAGGATCAGCTCGTGCTGTTTGAGGCAAGCTACCTCGTTTCGTCCCCGTATTTGACCAAGACGCAGACGACCAAACTCAAGTTACCGAGTGGTAAAGTGGAGAGTCTGCGTGCGGAGGAGCCCGTGTCGAGGAAAGGATCCATGTTCACGCTAGGCCCGTACTCGAACATTGAGGCGTTTGCTGCTAGTGTGGAGACTGCGCCTTTGAGCGTGCACTACAAGAACCACGCACCTTTCTTGACGATCACGAAGCTTACGCGTGAAATCGAGGTGTCGATGTGGGGTCGTGTGTCGTTTGAAGAGGTCTATGACATGGAGCACACCGGTGCCAAGCTCAAGGGCGGTTTCTCCCGGTTCGACTACGTACAGCTTCAGCAGCAGAGCGCCTCGTTCTACGACATGCATGCTCAATTGCCAAAGGACGCAGTGAATGTGTACTACCGTGATCAGATTGGTAACATCTCGACGTCGAGTCTGCGTCCGGCTGGTCGCATGGGCTCGTACCGGGACTTCTTGTTCCAGCCGCGCTTTCCCCTTTTCGGTGGCTGGAAGAATCAATGGTACCTCGGCTACTCTGTCCCCACGCACTCGGTGCTGAGTCACGTCGGTGATAAGTTCAAGCTGGTGGCGGACTTTTCGACGTCCCTTCAGGGCGCCTCCGTGGACGATCTGACCGTGAAAGTGATCCTGCCCGAAGGTGCCACCAACGTGCAGATCAATGTGCCGTTCAGTGTGGATAGCACGAGCGAGACCACGCGACAGACGTATCTGGACACTCCCGCGATAGGCCGACCTGTGTTGATTCTGGACAAGAAGAACGTTGTGGCCGCCCACAATGTGCCCTTCGAAGTGACGTTCGATTTCCCGCGGTACTTCATGATGCACGAGCCGCTGCTGCTGGTCTCTGCATTCCTGGTCTTCTTCCTCGTTTGCATGTTGCTCTTCCGACTGGACTTCAGCATTGCCAAGAAGCCTGTGCAGAAGCCGAAGACGGAATAAGCCACCGAACTTGAAGACGAAACGTTGATAAAGCAACATGTGAAGGTAGCGCTGCGTGTGCTACTAGAAAGAGAGCTTACATACATAGCTGTTTGGTGATTGCGAACGAAGTCGTAAAGTGTGCTAGAAAATAAAGTCGTGAGCTTTGTCTACACTGGTGTTTGATGATTGAGTCAGCGTCACAGTAGAAAGATCAATGACACATAGCAGATAGAGTTTGCAGTAGAGCAGTTCTTCATTGCGTTACGATTCACCTAGCTAGCAAGAGAGTGGATGCCTCAGTACTTATCAGGTCCCACCTAGAGCACCTGCTATCTAGCTGAGCAAAGCAAAAGCTTCGGAAACGACTTAAGCACGGTTCTGGCGAGCCAGAGGACCCATCCACTTGGCCTTCTCTTCCGCCGTCTGGAAACGACCGTGACCGAACTTTGATGACGTGTCGATAAACTTGAGACTGATCTCCTCAAGAGCCGAGCGCTTGGTGTGCACCAGGAGCGACTTGCGCAGAGTCAGCGCACGCTTCTTCGTACCAACGATCTGACCCTTGATCATGAGCCAGTCCTCGTTGATCACACCGTAGTGCGGGAAACCACCCAGCGGGGTAATGTCCTTCTCCGTCAGGTCCTGCTCTGTCATGCACGACTTCTTGTCTCCAGCAGCACCAATGCGGTAGATCTTCTTGTTAATCTCCGTACGGTGGTGGTATCCGTGCTGACCAGCACGCGGCACCGTAAAGCGCACGCGCGACGGGTGCCAGGCACCAATACAGGCGACCTTACGCAGACCACGGTGAGTCTTACGCGGTAGACGAGTGACGCCCCAACGGGTAATCACACCTTCAACACCATGACCCTTGGTGACACCAATGACGTCAATCATTTCGTCCTTGGCAAACACGGCTGTAACAGGCACCTGCTTCTCGAAAAGCGACTTGGCAAAGTCCACCTTGTCAGCCACCGAGCCACCGTTCACCTGCACCTCCAGAAGGTGAGCCTTCTTCTGGCGGAGTTTCACCTTGCGGACCTGCGTGTGGGCAAGCACGCGCACCACCTGGCAGTACTTCTTGATACGGTTGAGCTCGTTCTCAATGTCGGCAGGGGCCGTCTGGTACTTCTTGGCGTACTTCGTGAATGCTTTGCGCTTCGACTTGTACCAGTTCTTATAGAAGCGACGCTTCACTTCTTCGCTTAAGTGCTCGGCAAACACCGTCGTGAGAGTACGAAGGCCACGCGGGGTCTCGAGGTAGCCCACGACGCCGACAACGACCATAGGAGGCGTCTCGACGATCGACACAGGCTCGACGATCTCCTTCTTGTGCACCTTGGAGCCAGGTCGGTCCACCTCACGCACAATGTGCGTCATACCAGCCTTGAAGCCCATGAAGGCCGTCAGATGCGGCGCCTTGGACGCGTCATCGCGCGGGAACTTGCGAACGCGACCGCGGTGGTGTTTCGTACGCTTCTTGGGAAGGAATCCCAAGTGGCCGTGACGCGGAGCTTCAAACTTACGGTGACCCATGTCTACTACGAGAGCTCCTGCAAAACTCAAAGTGCTGCTGAACTAGCTGCTCGCGAGTCGCACAGGATCCGCTCAAGAAGCGCCGCCAGCCAATCACTAAATCGGAAGTAAACGGAGACGCAAAAAACCGCAGCAAAAAAGCAGTTGATTCGAATAACCTTTAGCTAGATAAAGAAAGCAGAATGGAGTATCTAAGTACGCTGTCGAACACCGTCTAAAGTTCGCCATCAACATCGTTTCCTTTTACCTACCTTGCCCATCAAACAGGATCCATCCACTAAGTGTATTATCGATAACCATTTCGACATTTTGCCATCATCGCTGTTATTTCCTTTCCCGAATATGCACATCAAGCAGGTGATCGTGTGCGGCTTCCGCAGCTACAAGGACCAGGTGACCGTCGAGCCTTTCAGCATGCAGCACAACGTCGTGATTGGACGGAATGGCACGGGCAAGTCCAATTTCTTTGACGCCATTCGCTTTGGCTTGCTCACGTCGCGCTTTGCCAACCTCCGTCCGGACGAGCGCCTGGCGCTTCTGCACGAGGGATCGGGCAAGCACGTCATGTCTGCGTACGTGGAGATTGTGTTCGACAATCGAGACGGTCGTCTGCCCGTGGACGAAGACGAAGTGGCTCTGAGACGCACGATTGGCGTGAAGAAGGACGAGTTCTTCTTGAACCGCAAGCACATTACGAAGAGTGACGTGGTCCACTTACTAGAAAGCGCCGGGTTCTCTCGGTCGAATCCCTATTACATTGTGCAGCAGGGCAAGGTGAACGCCCTTGCGGTCATGCGGGAACGGGAGCGACTTGAGCTGCTCAAGGAAGTGGCTGGCACGAAAGTGTACGAGGACCAGCGGCTGAAGTCGCTCAAGATCTTGCAGGAGACGCAGACGCAGCGTGAGAAAATCCAAGAGGTGGTCTTGTATATTGAAGAGCGATTGTCCGAGCTGGACGAGGAGAAAGAAGAGCTTAAGGAGTACCAGCAGTTGGACCGAGAACAACGTGCTCTTGAGTACACAATGCATGAAAAAGAGCTGCAGAACGTGCGTGCGGAGATCGAGGTGCTCGACAGCGAGAGACAGAAAGAGATTGCGCTGTCCACGGAACTGCATGAGAAGCTCCTGCATGTTCGAGCTGAGATCAGTCGGACGGAAAGTGACTATCGCACGAAAGAGCAGGAGCTTGCACAGCTTGGGAGCGAACGGGAGCAAAGGGATACCGAACGCACAGGACTGATGAAAGCAAAATGCAAGCTGGAGATGGAGGTGAACGATCTCAAAGAGCAAATTAACACTGACGGCGTGCGGCGATGCGCTGCATCTAAGGAAGCTGAAGTCATCAAACGCAAGATTCAAGCGAAACAAGCACAGCTTAATACTGAAGTTCTACCCGCACTTCAACAAGCAGAGATAGCGCATGACCAAGTCGCACGAAAACTTGAAGAGTGCAAAATACAGTCCGAGCAATTGATTGCCAAACAGAGTCGAAAGAGTCGGTTTCATAATCAGCAACAGCGCGATGACTACCTTCAGCGTGAGATCGGCGATATCGAGGGCTTAGTACGCAGAAAAAAGTCAGACGTTGCGTCGTTACGAAGCTCCATTGAGGGCTTGGCGCAGTCTATCGAGGGATCTGAGAGAACACTCGGGCAACATATAGAGGAGCTACGTGAGCATCGTTGTCGAGTGGACACCGTCGGGGAAGAAATGCTCCGTCTGAAAGAGCAACGCAATGCTCTGAATGAAGAACGCAAGGAAAAGTGGCGCGAGGAAAGTCGGATATCGTATCGCGAACGCGAACTCGAGAAGAAGTTGAGCGATGGTGAAGCTGCGTTACAGAGTACAATGGCGTATGGTGTTCGCCGTGGTCTGCAGGCAGTGCGGGAGATGCAAGATCGTATTCGAGGAATTTATGGACCTTTGATCGACCTTGTGAAGCCTGTCGAAGAACGTTACTGTATTGCTGCAGATGAGGCTGCTGGAGGCGCTCTTTTCCACGTCGTTGTGGATACAGATGACACCGCTGCGCGAATCATGCAAGAACTGAACAAGAAGAATCTGGGTCGGCTTACTTTTCTACCCCTCAACCGCTTAAAAGTGAATAGTCATTTCGACTACCCTCGTAATGATGACGTTGTTGCACTGATCGAGAAGCTGGAATACTCAGCAGAGGTTCGCAAGGGTGTCATGGCTGCTTTCGGCAAGAAGTTGCTATGTCGAGACCTGGAAGCGTGCGGTCGGTATGCGGAGCAGACAAACATGGACTGCTTGACCCTGGACGGTGATATGGTCCACCGCCGTGGTGCCTTGAACGGTGGCTTCAAGGATCCGCGACGATCTCGGACCCGAGCGATGATGGAAGTGAAGCAGGCACAAGTGGATCTTGAAAGCGTGGCGGGAAGAGCTAGAAGGATAAAGGCAGAGGCCCAGCAAGCAGACCAGCGGGTTACTGGTGTGATTAGTGAGATCCAAAAGCTAGAGGCAGAAAAGCACCGTGCTGTGTCTGCCCACGAGCGCTTGTGCAGCGAGATGTCTCAGCGCAAGACCCATATTCAAACTCAGAAAGAAAATCTTGTGCAGAGAGAGCGAAGCCGGGAGCTGCAAGAGCGAGAGATGGAAGGTCTGAATTCAATGATCAAGTCGCTCCGCGCCGAGCTTCTTGCCCCGATGCAAGATTCTTTGACAGCTGAAGAGCAACAATTGCTGCACTCGTTGTTGGCCAAGATCTCATCGCTAGAGATAGAAGAGCGGGAACAAAGACAGCTTGTGGATGACATTCGCTCTCAGAAAGAAGGCATAAAGACGGTTTTGGAAGAGAACTTGATGAGGCGTGAAACGGAGTTGGCAAAACAACTTGGTGAAGGAATTGAAGAGCTGGCAGTCAGTGAGCGAGAAGAACAAGTGAAGGACAAGGAGATTGACTTGATTGACGCATCTCGGTTAGTAGATGACAACACATCGTCGCTGAAAGACCTCGAGAGAAAGATTGAAACGTTACAGCGGGAAATCACGAACGGAAAAGTGCAGGTGGATGCGCTGCGCAAAGAGGACGGCTTACTGAGTGACCACATCCAGCAGGAGTCCCAGCAAACTGAGAAGGTTTTGAATAGGCGCCGTCGGCTGCTAAAAAGGCGTGACGATGCGACCCGAGATATCCAGGAGCTAGGAACTTTGCCGACTGCTGAGCTTGAGAAGTTTAAAGTGCTACCATATGAGGACGTGATCAAACAGCTTAAGCGCCGAACCGAGAAGCTGAAGAAGTACAGCCACGTGAACAAAAAGGCATTGGATCAGTCCATGAGCTTCAACGAACAACGCGCGGCGCTGCTGGAGAGAAAGAAGGAGATTGACGAGGCGTACGATTCAATTAAGGACCTGATCGATGTCTTGGACAAGCGAAAAGATGAAGCCATATTTCGCACCTTCAAAGGAGTGGCCGGCTTTTTCTCGGAAGTGTTTCGAGAGCTGGTGCCGACGGGAGAAGGCAAGATGATTCTAGTCGGTGCGGATACTAGCCAGATCGATCAAGTTGACGATGGTGATGCGGCACGGGAATCGAACGTTGACACGTACTCTGGCGTTCAGGTCAAAGTAAACTTCCGTGGCGAGGGAGACTCTTACTTGATGCAGCAGCTTTCCGGTGGTCAAAAGGCGTTGGTGGCTCTCGCCTTTATTTTTGCAATTCAGCGGGTCGACCCAGCTCCATTCTACTTGTTTGATGAGATTGATCAGGCGTTAGACTCCACTCACCGAGCTGCGGTTGCAGCCTTGATTCACCGCCAGGCACACTCGAAGGACAACCCGGCTCAGGTACGTCTGTTATTTGCTATTGTACCGGTTACTTATCTATGCTGATCATTGTGAACACTGTCTGTAGTTCATCACGTCGACATTTCGCCCTGAGCTGGTGAACATCGCTGACTCATTCTATGGTATCGGCTACCAGAACAAAATCAGCAATGTTTACTCCATGACGAAGGAGGAGTCTCTCGGTTTTATCTCGAACCTCATGGCTGAGGAAGAAGGCGTGGCGGGGCCGCAAGCATGAACTCACTCTTCCACTACACACGTAGTTCACTTTATTCGACGACAGCAGTATTAAGTCAATGGAACCAGCAACTTTTACACAAGTGTGGAGAATCTATTTTTTGAGGTATCCTGTGCCGATCGTGCTCGCTTGCCAGACTTACAAAGGCCCAGTGCGTCACGCTCCTCGACTTGTTTTGACCTGAAGGCACGCTTCAGACTCTCGAGCTTCTCCGCTGTCACGGGCCACTTGTTGCATGCCTTCGCGTTTTGCCAGAAAAAGACACTCGTGTCGAACGATGCAATTCGCCAGCGGGTCTTTCGGATCTGCTGCTTACCCTCGCAGTAGCCGTGCTGTTTTTGCGGAATAAGGAGATGTGCCTGGTTGAAACGACTGGCATGCAGTCCTTGCCATCCCTGCACAAAATCATCATCCGTTAGTCGCACAGGAAGGAGCATGGTCTGATACAATAGACCATATATACCTCAGTCTCTCGCCAGGCCGGGATGATGACGATGAACGCCAAGGGTCCATCAGCGGTATCGAGTAGCGCCGTCATATGATCTGCCATGCGTTTGATGACCTTGGAAATAAAAGGCGGATTAGCTTCATAACATCTGTATTCATAATGGCCAACGGAAAAGCAGAGGTTTAAATCCATCTCTGCAAAAGCACGAGTATAACGGACCATTACGTACCCGGAGCGAGGCGAAAAATCAAAGAAGCTGCCCACACTTCCAAACGCAAAATCCGTGTCGAGGAAAGCGCTGCAGAAACGCGAGTAGCGGCAGTTCAGTGGTGAAGCGAAACACTCCATTTTGCAGTCAAAGTCGTTCAGCAGCACATCGAAGCACTCTTCGTTCAGCGCAGCCTGTCGCACATACCCAAACTATCAAATGTTTGCATTGCAGCAAGTAATAATCCTCCATCTTCTACCTGAAAACCTCCTCCATCCAGCGAGTCGTAGCGAAGTAGCAGGCAAAACAATGCACTTTCAAACTGACGTAGATCTTTCGGTGTCATCTTTGACCCGTCCACACCTTGTTCTAGCCTCCGCGCGTACATATCGCGCAGTTTGGCGAAGTGTGCTGCACTGGCCTTCACCGTTACATTTCCATACGTCAAGTGGTGCATCTCATGCTCCATCACTTTCACCTGCACCTTTTTCTTCTTACCGGCAACAAAGTCATGCTGGTCAAATTTGCGCAGCATGCGCTCGGATTCCCTCGTGATTTCCTTGCACTTCCTCGTAGCTGCAGACTTGGTGGCGCCAGCTTTGCACAGCTCCTCCAAGAGACCGCTGTAGCCGCTTCCAGCATGAGGAATCAGTGGGTCGTGCTCCTTCACCGTAAGCTGTGACGTGAACTGCCATGTCTCGTAGACCGAGTTTGGCAGCTTGGCGATGCCCAGATCCTCGCTGACACGGCGAATTTTGCGACATAGAGCACGAACACTTTGCTGTCGCATAATCTCCATAGAAGGAGTGATAGAGAGCGTTTTGGCGGCGTCCTCCAGTTTCTTTAAAGCATCAGCGTCCAGCGGCATCTCCTCCAGTGGATTCCAGATACTCGACGAGGACGAAACGGTCAACTCTCGCTCTCGCTTGTTGCCATTGGACTTGTATGCTGTACCCGGTGTATCGATGGGTAAGACTGTATTAGATGCGCTTGCAGTGGCGTTGCCCGTAGCCGCCGCCATGGACGCCAAGATGGCCTCCAACGGATCCGCCATTGATAGCGTCGCTTGTCTACTGACGGGGCACTAAAGTGAGTGGCAAAGAACGGGGAGGGGGTCGCGTAACCGTGTTTATAACACATCGGTACATGACAGTCAGTTGGAGCATACATGGCTCTTATGGAATTCGATGTTATTGTTGATGTGGAAAAGTGTCTTAAGAATGGCTTGAGCGCCACAACGCGCGTTATTAAGCACATATACGCCAATGACGGTAAAGAAACATCGTCTTTGATCGCACGACGAACTCGATCACTTGAGTGAGTGCCTCACTACAACGTGAATTCAACCAACGAGACTTAATTGCGTCCATTCGTACGTGGCACAGTCGTGTTCGACTACTTCTACTTTTTGACGTCTTCATTTCCGAGTCATGAAACCAAGACAGTACACTTGAAAAGCTCTCGACATACGAACTAGAATCAGCTCTGATTACCGGGAGCTGACGACGTCCTTGTAGATATCATTTTTGCTCATCAAAATCGAGCAAGACATAGTGCAACGAGATACGACAAAACGAGGCCACAGCAGCACCTGTCATAGTGCATATTTGCCTTATCCATAGAAAAGATGTAAACACGAACAAACCAGTCAAGTGAACCCAAATCTATTTCCATTGGATACATATACCAAGTATAGAGAGATGACGCGAAAGCCAAGCGTGACTGCACATTCGTTTAGGGCGAGACGACAGCTGCGTCTCGATACTGAACCTCGTATTTCTCAACACGTCTGGACCACACCCCGACCCCGACCATTTCGTTGGTCCATTTCGGGATCCCCTCACGACAACAAACATCCACCCGCCTCTGCATCCGAATGTACGCTGTCTCGTCCACGGCGCGCGCCGCACGGCAGCAGCTCCGAGCGACAGCCTCCAAGGTGCGTCCAAGTAGATCTCTAGAGGCTAGCAACCCACCCAACCCCCCCCTTGTGCTTGTACTACCAGAACGTATCTTTCTCGATATCCTCGGTCTTCCATACTGATCCCCTTATTATGTACGGTCACCCCTCTCTTAGGCTCGCATGTCATCAAGTTGCAGTATCCCGTCCTCTGTCCCGCTGTCTGTGCTGGACCCCGAAGGGAGTCCCACGATTGACGGAACGTATGCGAAGATGGAGAAGAACCTCCACACAGTGCGCAAAACCATGAGTGACAAGCCCCTGACGCTTGCAGAGAAGATCATTTACGGCCACTTGGACGATGCGACCGTGAAAGCCACGCGTGGGGAGACGTATCTGAAGTTGCGTCCTGACCGCGTGGCCATGCAGGATGCCACGGCCCAGATGGCCGTGCTGCAGTTTATCTCGTCGGGTCTGCCGAAGACAGCGGTGCCAACGACGATCCACTGTGATCACTTGATTACGGCCGAGAAGGGCTCGGACAAGGACTTGAGCAATGCCAAGATTATCAACAAGGAGGTCTATGACTTTTTGTCGTCAGCCGGGGCCAAGTTTGGTATGGGGTTCTGGAAACCTGGCAGTGGCATCATCCACCAGATTGTCCTCGAGAACTACGCCTTCCCTGGCGGTCTCATGATTGGCACTGACTCGCACACACCGAATGCGGGTGGTCTAGGCATGTGTGCTGTTGGTGTTGGCGGTGCTGATGCGGTCGATGTCATGGCTGGGATGGCCTGGGAACTCAAGGCGCCCAAGGTTATTGGCGTCAACCTCACTGGTAAGCTCTCGGGCTGGACGTCACCGAAGGACGTGATCCTCAAGGTGGCTCACATGCTGACTGTCAAAGGCGGAACTGGAGCCATTGTAGAGTACTTTGGCCCTGGTGTGGAGTCCATTTCGTGCACGGGTATGGGCACGATCTGTAACATGGGCGCTGAGATTGGTGCCACGTGCTCGACGTTCCCGTACACCGAGCGTATGGGTGACTATCTACGCTCTACAAAGCGTAGCGGCATCGCCTCGGCAGCCGAGTCGTTCCAAGCCAACCTACGAGCTGATGAGGGGGCCCATTACGATCAGATTCTTGAGATTAACCTCGACGAGCTGAAGCCGATGCTAAATGGTCCGTTTACGCCTGACCTCGGTCACGTTGCTGGTGCGGACATGAAGGTAGCTAGCGAGAAGAACGGCTGGCCCACGGAGCTAAGCGCTGGTCTGATCGGGTCGTGCACGAATTCCAGCTACGAAGACATGACCCGCTGTGCCGATTTGACGAAGCAGGCAAAGGAGGCGGGGTTAAAGTTTAAGATACCGTACTACGTAACGCCCGGCTCTGAGCAAGTGCGCGCCACCATTGCTCGTGACGGCATCCTTGACACGTTCCTCGAATCCGGTGCCACTGTCCTCGCAAACGCTTGTGGTCCGTGTATTGGCCAGTGGAACCGTACTGACGTGGCTATGGGTGAGAAAAACTCGATTTTTACGTCGTACAACCGCAACTTTGCCAAGCGTGCGGATGGTAACCCGGCGACGCACAGCTTCGTGACATCCCCCGAGTTGGTGACAGTTAGCTCCATTGCGGGTGTTACCACGTTTGACCCTGCGAAAGACACGATCAAGACCCCGGACGGAAAAGACTTCAAGTTTTCTGCTCCATTTGGCAAGGAGCTCCCGCCGCTCGGCTTTGATCCCGGTGAGGAGACGTTCCTGGCCCCACCTGCGAGCGGCGAGGGTCTGACGGTGAACGTTGATCCGAATAGCGAACGTCTGGCCCTGCTATCTGCGTTTGATGAGTGGAATGGTGAGGACCTGGTGGATATGCCGGTTCTGATCAAGGCAAAGGGCAAGTGCACCACCGACCACATCAGTATGGCTGGCCCATGGCTGAAGTACCGTGGTCATCTGGATAACATTTCGAACAACATGCTGATCGGTGCTGTTAATGCGGAGACCGGTGAGACGAACAATGTAAAGAACCAGCTGACGGGCACGTTCGACAAGGTACCCGCTGTTGCTCGCCAGTACAAGGCTAGTGGCTGCAAATGGGTCGTGATTGGTGACGAGAACTACGGTGAGGGTAGTTCTCGCGAGCACGCCGCTCTGGAACCGCGCCACCTTGGTGGCAGTGCTGTGATCGTGAAGTCGTTTGCGCGTATTCATGAGACCAACCTGAAGAAGCAAGGTATGCTGCCGCTGACGTTTGCGAACCCGGCAGATTACGACAAGATCACGGGCAACGACAAGGTGGCCATTTTGGGTTTGAAGAATTTCGCGCCAGGCAAGCCGCTGACGCTGCGTGTGACCCCTGCCTCCGGTGAAGCTCCCTTTGACATCACGGTCAACCACACGTTCAACGAGGAGCAGATTGAGTGGTTCAAGCACGGGAGTGCGTTGAACCTGATGAAGAAGAACAACGCTTGAGCAATTCACTCACATCTGGACGAGCTTGCAGGAGGAATCAATTGAAGAGAGATCACGATGCCCTCGCTAGCAGTGTGAAGTGTCGCTCTTTTGTAATATCACTAGCAAAGCACTGCTGGTGCATCTAGCTCGTGTCATTTCACACTAGTAAGCTGCGTGTTTTCCAGATCAACAAGACGAAGAATACCGAAAGGTGCCGAACTCGTCGTCGTCGCAAAAACCATTACATTTGCTTAAAAAATGTCCGCTTCTGTAGCGACACACTTGCATATCACTATTCTCCGTGGCGAAAGAGTTACAATTAAAGTGCATTCCCTATCGAGGTCTGAACCCATCACGATATTCGAATATCGCCCATGATCGAGAACCAGGAGAGCATCGGGAGCTACTCGCCTCTCACAGGCTTCGTCTTCATCTTCAACCTCATTGTAGGCGCCGGAGCGCTCACGATTCCTCACGCTTTCGTCAATGTAATTTGCTCTGTTTCAACGTTGCTGCATTAGTCTCCTCCTCTCACGTCTCCGAGGCTTTTGCTTGGATCCACTAGGTTGGTCTCGCTTATGGGTCCGTCGCGTTGTCCGTCCTGGCTTCGGTCAGTTATGTGACGGCCACCTTCATGATCGAAGCTATTGCAGGCGTGAACGCACTGAAGAGATGCAAGGGTGAGCTGGGAGCAAACGCCAACTTGGATGACGACGACAAGCGGTCGCTTGAGGAGCTCAACGACAGTGATGACGACGATGTACTCACGGAGTTTGTGCCGCTAATGGTGGCCAATGAAGTAGATTTTGCATGGACTGCTACCTTTAAGGGTCACCACATCTCATTAACATGCTGCGTGCGTCTTTGTTGCTATGTTTTCTGGTCCTGCAGGAACACGACGCGCTCCGGAAGAACCTGCGCACAAAGACCAGTGAGCGTAAGCTCCACTTTGATCTGTCCAAGAAGGTGCGGCATGATAAGGTTGCGAGTGGTAGGAATACAGTCATATAAGTGTTGTGTTCTGGGATTTAGGTGGAGCTGGCCGAAATGGCAGAGCTGCTGTTCAGCCACCGAGGTGTTGTAGCGTTCTACGCGTGCATCACAGTGTATCTATACGGCGATTTAGCCATCTATGCTGTCGGTATGTTCACGACTCTTGGCTTGGTTTCTTACAGTGAATCTCACGGTAGTTGCTGTGTGAATTTGAATCGATGGTGGGACTGCAGCCGTCCCAAAGTCTCTGCGAGAGATGATCTGTCCTCGACCTTCTGCTGACGCTGTTGTCTGGGCGTGTTCGGACAAATTCAACAGCTCAGAGCTATACCGTCTTTTTGTCGTGCTCTTCGGACTGTTGCTCGGTCCATTCACGTTTAACCACGTGCACAAGACGCGGACACTTCAGCTCGTGTCTACTGTTGTCCGCCACGCCTCGTTTGGGCTCATGATTGTGCTGGCGAGCATCGGAATCGCGCGAGGTCACGGACGGAGCGTGGCTGACGTCGTGAGCTATGAAAAGCCCTCGAACATTGCCACCTTTTTCGGCGTGTGTATCTATTCGTTCATGTGCCACCACAGGTAACCGAGAACACTAAACTAATACTTAGTGGGTACTGGAAATTGTTCGGTGAGGTAATGACTTGCTTTGTCGTGCCCGTGCTGCAGCGTTCCGGGCCTCGTAGCACCTATTACAAACAAGTCGAAAGTCGGGACAGTTTTGATCTCGGCCTTCATGGTACGTTTGCTCTGCCGTTCAATTTCCACTTTTTTCTTCCTATAGCTGTGTTCACAATTGCTACGGAGTGTACCTGTTTGTATTGTAGGCGGTCCTTAGCGTCTATTTCGTGTTGTGCGCCTCAGCGACGTTCCGTTTCAAGCCAGAGGACGTCCAGGTTGGGGTGAAAGCTCAGTCCTGGTGCTGGTGGTATACTAACATGTCTCGCTCTTTACTGTACGAAGGATGTGTACACACTCAACTTCAAGAACTACCCGGTGCACGCGTTTGGATACTTTCTCAGCTTATTCCCGGTGTTTACTCTAAGGTGAGTGGGTGACTGTATCCTTCTGCGTGACAACGACCCATCAAATAACTGTGCTCGTTCGCTGTTCAATCGCAGTGCGAGTTTCCCGCTGATCTGCATCACCCTTCGCGAAAACATTCGCCACCTCGCATCGCGTGTGGTCGAGTCCAGCCCAGCGACCGACGCCAGTGCTCCGCGTGGCCTGTACGGTTTCTTACAAGTGAACACCTACGCGCTCGTGGCGCTTCTGCCGCCACTCGTCGTAGCGTTTTTCACGGAAGATGTGTCGATGCTCGTGGGATTCACAGGCACCTACGCTGGATTAGGCATCCAGGTACGTGGTCGCTCAGTTCGTGGCTCGTTGCAATTTCGCAGTGGTACGCACTTACAACCGCGCGACGTGCCTGTGTGCTTTGTTCCTATTAGTGGCTTGTCCCGACGTGTCTCGTCTACTGTTTGCGCTATCGTCTGGCAGTGGAATGGCAGCAACAACATTCGATTGAAGTAGAGCTTTCGACAACTTCCAAAGCAACACCTGGACCCAAGAACCGCTACGCAAGTCCATTCGCACACGACGCGTGGCTCTACGTGGTGCTTGGGTTCTCGCTCGTTTCGGTTGTGCTAGTCACCATTACACACGGCATGCTCTAACTCAAGACCGCAAAAAAGTGCTACGTCTTTTGTTATTGAACGATCGTGTCAAGACGAGATTCGCTCGCTCGTGCAATACGGACAAGGGCGTGCAATAAGGACTGCGGCTTGAAGTCGGTAGCCGTTGCGGCGCGACTCTCTATGTCCGTCCGCGTGGTCGGTCGGTTTTCCAATTAATAAGTGGCTCTTTTCCCCCCCGCTTCTCTGCCTCGTTTACGCCAAAGAGTGTCCTCGCGACTTTCCGCCAATGAACGACGTGGAGCTCCACTTAAGTCCGACGCGCCCCGTGCGAGAGACGTCTCCTCGACTTGCAGTCAGATCCGCGTGCCCGCGGCCCGACGACAGTCGTCCGTCCCTTGCTCACTTGCTCATCGCCTCACCAGTATCTCTCCTCGTGCGTGTTCCTGGATCCGTTTGCATAGAGGAAAAAGCTCCCACGTCCCCACTTGGTCATGGCAGCGTTTAAAGGTCCGGTTGACAGTTTGCGACATTTGGTTAGGGGATTAATTCTGGTACTAAACTATGTTTGGTCGTGTTTGTGTGTGTTGTACCTGTAGCTCCCCCACTGTCTGCGTTTTTCCGCAAGGAAGAAGACAATCTGGTCACACAGGGACTCGCAGACGTGCATAGCGTGGCCATGTTCCACTCGCTGTACGACGTGGGCGACCTCATTGGTCGCGGCGCGTTTTCGCTCGTGTACCTCTGTCGGAGGAAAGAGACGCAGCAGATCTTTGCAGTCAAGGTCATTAATAAAGCACTTTGTGTAAAGAAGAAGACGCTGCGGGATGAGATCACTGTGTTACTACGGGTGAAGCACGCCAACATCATTAGCCTTGAAGAGGTCTATGAGAGTGACCAGGAGCTCTTGCTCGTCATGGAGAGGTAAGCTGATGCGGAAGACATATGGATTGTTGATTTATTGACTGACTGACACTTTGCAGAGTTACGGGGGGCGAGCTGTTCGACCGCATTGTGCGCGTGGGCGTTTACTCGGAGCGGCAAGCGGCAGAGATTGTCACAAATGTGCTGCAGGCGCTGCACTATTTGCACTCGTGCCACATTCTGCACCGCGATATCAAGCCCGAGAACATCCTTCTCGCCAGTGGAGACAGCGGCGATGTCAAGCTGAGCGACTTTGGCATTGCCAAGATCCTGGAGGACGAAGACGATAGCGCACGTTCTCGTGGTCGCGCATACACAAGCTGTGGGACAGACTACTACGTTGGTAAGTGGATGGGTGGATAGTGAGCCTTGTATTTGTCGTGGTCTGACGATTGTACGTTTATTATTGCGTCCAGCGCCTGAGGTTCTGAACGGAGAAGGCTATGACAGCAAAGTGGACCTTTGGAGCCTTGGTGTCGTCTTGTACATCATGTAAGTGAAAATGCACAGCTGCCATTAGAACGATGTGGTTTTGTGTACCTACTTATGTGAGGTGGCACTTGTCAAGGTTGTGCGGATTCCCTCCATTTGCGGAAGATGAGAATGGTCTGGAGTCGGTGTACCTCAAAATTCGCTCTGGTGCATTGGACTTTCCGCACCCATACTGGACAAACGTGTCCGACGGAGGTATGCAGCTTAACACACTAATCTGTAACGTGTGATTACCACGTGTAACTCACACCTTTGCGTGGGTTTTGTACGTGTAGCCAAGGATTTGATCCGCAACCTGCTCAACGTGTCACCGCAGGATCGCTTCGGCGCAGCGCAGGCGTTGAACCACCCTTGGATAAAGGGCGAGTACAGTGAGCAGCCGCTTTCGTCAGCAATCCTAGAAATGAGGCGCTTCAACCAAAAGCGCCGTTTTAACTAACTCGACGATCTAAAGTTCCAGCAACGGCAGCCGGCACGAAGACAAACGAAGACAGAAAACATGAGGGCTCCACAAACTGCGGTTGCTGGGGACGCAACATAGACGTATTCCATAGTGGTTCTACTCGCTCCGCCCCATGCACGTACATAAAAACATAAGCCTTAACTCGAAATTTGGATGGTTCAAGTAGCAAAACTAGCAAACATCTCGTCTTGTTTCCTTCCCAGGTCCCGCTGACCACCATCTCATTATCAAAGCTTGTACGTCTTGTAACTGAGCGCTATCACGAATGTAGCAAATGCCTTCGATTATCAAACTGCATGTGATAAAGTACCAAGAAATGTTAGTTATCGATGTCAAAAATGAGTGCTAAAGGCCGTCTACAACCTCGAATCTTTCGAGACAAGAAACGCATCCACGATGTGATCTGGAATATCGTGAGCGTTTGCAAAGACACCTCCTTTCTTCACACGAGATGCAAATGCTGCCATACGACTTCAGCACAAATATTAGATTTTCTTCCAACCTATAGTTGTTATGAACAAAAAGTTACAGTGCTCACCTGATCCGTGTGGCTGTCGACACAAGATGTGCTCCAGTTTCAACCGCCTTGGAAAACGTAACGCTCCCCTCCAAGCAGTAGATACAACCCTTGACATTTTCCCAGACAGGCAGAAGTGGTGAATCCAGCAACATCAGCTCCAATCCGTCATTTTCTTGGAGTCTTCCGGTGCGATAGCGATCATACAGACTCTTTGCATCCCGGAACTCGGACACAACAAACGGGACCAGCGGCAGTGATACGACACCAAAGAATACAGCAAGGAGGCCGAAAACAACGAACGATGGACATCTTTTAGCAAACAACACTGCCATGCCAAACGACCTTGGGGGTGGAACAGCATTCAGGCTTTGCTTCAAATAAGCAACTAGCAACTGAAGCTCGCCAGCAATTTCCACGTTCTGGAGCTGATTCCGCAAACGACGTAGTTCAGGGTTAAACATATGCACCGCTGCTTTTTCCATAGAGCCGAAACACTCAGTCAGCATCCTGGACAGCATCTCCAACGAAAAGTCGGTGGGTTGCTGCCAATATTCTACGATCCAGTTTCCCAGACCCAGAAAGAACCACGCATCCAAATCAACATCAGTATGAATGTCGCTCGCTATGTCGCTAAAAAGCATATTTAACGCGCGCCGACACACTTCCTGCAGCTCGGATGACGTGACTGAGCCCAGCACAATTCCAGCGGCATCGATGGATGCAGGCCCAAGCAGTCGCATCGCATCGGCCCATTGACCACGCCACATGACCCAATACACGATCGTCAGGGAATACGCAGCAAACTTAAGTCGTCTTCCTTCACCCCACAATTTAGCCTGCTGTCCAGCGCCAGTGCGGAGTGAATTGGCCACGAGCCCTGCTGTAACTGCAAGCACTATGCCTGTCAAGCGCATATCTTGCTGTAAGAAAAGCATAAACTTCAGCTGTCCAAACACCTTCATGATGACTGGAATCACAAAAATAAACCGCGGAGCCCATGCGAAAGCACCCAACTTGTCGGTAGAAGACTCCACCCAATTATATGCAAACTGCACGGCTCGCTTCTTCAGCTGCGTGCGGTAGAGACATATCACCAGCATGGATATTATCATGATCTTCTGTCGATGTACAATCGCTTGTGCAAGTAACGCAAGGAAGAAAAGCCCCAGACCAATAGCCACACGTCGCAGATTTAACAGCTCTGAGAAAATGTACACGGCCGCTAGTCTCGCCAGCTTCAGGATATCCAGATGTGCCAGGACGCGTTTCATCTTCGATTGAAACACGGTGGCCTGTGTCTCTCGGCCACCTTGTACTGCTCTCTCTTTACTGCGTGCCAATTCTCGGGAGGTCTGTGTTCGCTGGCCAATCTGCGCCGAGCTGCTCTCGAGCGCACTCGATTTATCTCCATAAGCTTCTTCCACGTGACCCAGTACTTTCTTGCTTACTAGAGCTTCGCCGTCACTCTCCTCTTCACTTTGGTTTAGTAGCTCGTTTAAAACGGCCACTCGAGCTTGTTTTAGCCCCGTCTGAAGCTCCTCCTCATCAGGATGTAGTGCAAGTCCTAGTACAACAACGGCGTAAGTAATAATAGGGTTGATTAGTTAATAATTGAGTAGGTAGAATCCGTGCGAAGTAGAAGATGCAAAATACTTACCGCTCTTGTACCGGGCCACAGCATCCTCGTGTCTACCCAGTCGAGAGAGTGCTCGAGCGAGCAGCAGAAATCCTTGAAGAGACGTTTTGTCCAGATCCAAGCAGGCTTGAGCTACATCCACTGCTTTGTTGAGTGCAGACGTCGTTCCTTCGTCCAGCAACTCCTGGCAGTGGAGAATTTGCTCTGCTAACGTCTTCGAATCTTGCATGACTTTGTTCTTAGACTTTTAGCATTGAAAGAATATTTGGATTGTAAGAATGCTTTGATGGGGTCCAATAAAACCTGATACGCACGGGACATGTAATGAGACGGTAGTTTGTTGTCACAACTGATATTAAACGAACAGCCGATTGGCAAGTGGAACGAACACGTCTCGTTGTAGATGAGATGAGTGATATTTGTGAGTCGAGCTAAGAAGTGAAGCATTGGATGGACTCTTTAGGTAGTATAAATGCAGGGCTTGGAGTTGAGATAAATCCTGCTTAGTACACTTTGTAGCTTTCGTGTTTCGCGACCTGCGCGATTTTATTTTTAAATTTGCAGATGAACAGAATCGTCGGGCTGTCTACGCTGATACCACAAACCTTGCTACGCAACGATGGACTCCTATTCAGTGAACATCAGTATGTTTAATGGAATATGGAGGCGATCTCATTATTTAATCTCGATTCGAAGCGCATCAACATGTGCGATGGGATATAACACGGTGATTTTACTGCTTGATCTCCACATTACACAAAGAGTCGGTAGGAGAACTTCCATACTGATTTTTCTGCCGTTGAAAGAGTCATGGAATTTGTGATACGAGAGCTGCCGCATACTCGACCAAAACCGCGCGTGAACAATTTGGTATGGAAATCCGAGGCCAGGGGATCCGAACGACCAGCCCTTATATCCGAATCAGTAAAATGTGCAGGAGATCGATCACTCACTTCATTGCATTAATATCTAGGAATAAGATAGAAATGATGGAATGCCTAATAAATTGCTCCCAAGGTAAGAAAGGAGATAAGTCTGGATGGAGAGTAATGTTCCATGTCCTGACGAGTGTATGCTCTGCCAGGTGCACAGGGAGATCATGCTCACGTCGAGCTCTAAAATTGTAGCTCGTAGTATTTTTCGAGTGGAAGGTCAATGAGAGACGTCGGTAAATGGTTTGACTCTTGGAGTTTATATTGAAGTCTTACAGGGGATTTTGGAGAGTAAATATTGAATGAGCCGCGTATGCTCTTCATTAATCAATGAGCTAGTGGGTCGTAGTCGAGGTCACTACAAGTTTCCTGGCCGGGTGATTACTGCACCCTTAGGTCTGCAAATTGCGCGAATCATTCATTCCACGTGCTTGATGTTTTTAGAAATGAGAAGCAGCAGATACTAAGATCCGGCAGGCTTCTGAACTTAAGACAAGTAGAAGGTATTCATCTTTTTAAAAAAGATATTGCAGTAAGAATCGTGCAAGGTTACCTTCACATGTATTAGCTTATCATCGCCGACTTTTCTGCGATATATGTGTCTCTTTATTGAAGGGTTCTGTAAACAAGTTTACCGAAATTGATCTATCGACCAGGTTATGGCTAGTGCTTGCGATTTTTACAACCAATATCAATCCAGCCAGTCAGATACAGTGCCCCGTATGTGGCTGATCCGCAGTCTTGTGATCCTGCGTAACTTGGTGCGGTGCCTGTTGTACAAGTCGAGCCTCGACCAAAATCTAAAAATCTAAATTTATTTGCGGTGTGGCGATTACAAATGCGCAACTTTGCGAGTATATCGATAGGAATGTGTAGTCAAAGAATCCAGTAGTCGTAGAGTAGCAAATGAGATTGCGAACTAAGGCCTTGAATACATTCACTTTGTTTGTACCATCTAGTGCTCAACTGTTCTTTCTTCAGGTTATGAGCCCAAGCCCCGTCTTCTCAAATGAAGACTTTGACTACGACTTTGCTATGGACGCCGCCTCAACACTGACCGACCCCATCAACAAATTCCAAGGGACTAACCGCCACAAATCAATTCAAGTTGCAGAGAGTACAGGGAGAGCACGACCTGTGTGAAGTGGAAAGTTGCGAGGTCAAGGTAGAACACTGCACGAACGCGATGGATAGAGCGACGTTCAAGAGGATGTTGTGCAAGGCGCTGGCGATCATCTGCCTCATGATGAACGAATCGTATCTGCCACTGGTTCGTTCGGTGCACTATGCATGGTCAAGATTATAAGGACACCTCGATAAGAAGACCCTAGCGAACAAGGTCCCTTTCTTCGCCGAAGCTTCTTCACGAAGATACTAGATTAACTTGATGATGTCTTGGAACACATAAGCAATAACAATACTCTTGCGGATCAGACTGAAGCATTCGGAGCTCCAGTAAGAGAGGGCGACTTGGTTATTACGCTTTTCGGAAGCCTGAGCTTCGTACCAGTTTCTGATAACGGTTAGCGTCACGGGACTATTTTCTGTCATGAGAAGCTGTGAAGTCTCGGCCCATGCATTTAGACATCGACCGCAATGAACAAGTGAAGGCATCGAGGTAGCCGCAAACGGTCAAGATCATGCTTCCAAGACAAGTGACCACATCAAATTGAAATGAGAACGACATCTGCAGAAGGAAAGTGCGTGTCACCACTGTGGCGAGCAAGGACATTGGATTGCTAGGTGTCCTGTGAAGATCTGCTAGAATGCGTAGCAGAGGATTCAAAGAACAAACGTCGCGCAGGTCGAGGATGAATCTGGTGACTACTTACTTTCGTTTGGTAAAGGTGACATTAAGACGAGAGAAGCGTGGCTGGTTGAATCGGATGCGACGCAGCACACGACGTAATCGAAGGGATATACGAACATACGTGTTGTACTACTATGTCGACGTAATGTCGATGCCAATGCCGTAGCTTTCTTGACGGTTTTATCAAGATCTCATGGCCAATGTGACCAAGTAGAAGGTGCTAGAATTACGAGATGTTGTCCCCATTGCAACCTTTAGAGATTGGCAAATATGTCTCGTCTGGTACGAACGGGGACATGCATAATTGTAATGGGCCCTTAACCATGGGCACACCACGCTACCAATTTAAGTTTTTCTCTTGCGATAAACACCCGTAACTCTAGAATGTGGCGGGACCAACACCATTCATAAAACGTTCAAAGGAGAATAGGTTGCTTCAACTTGGGTATGTCCCAAGTAAACACATCGTTCGTGAGTCCGTACTGACACCTCACTGATATGATGGGGTTAGCTTGGAAGGCAAACGCGAGTGATCTTTATTCCAATGCCCCTCGTGCGTGCGAAGAAGCTACTGGAAGTCATACACAGTGATGTATGTGGTCCTATGCAGACAGCCACATTCGGCGGCAGCAGATACTTTTTCACCTTCATTGACGAGTATTCACATATGCGTGCAGTGTTCATTCCAAAGAGGATGTCTAAAGTAGCTTCCAAATTTGTCGATTTTTTCAAATTTGCTGATACCTGGACCAAACCCGCGTCCAGGTACTTTGCAGTTATAACGGTGTAGAGTACAAGTCGCATGCAAAGACCAAGTTTTGCAGTGATCATGGCATCGTAAGGAATTTTACGCCACCTTACACACCTCAACATAATGGAATATATGAACGAATGAACAGAACATTGGTGGAATGCATACGCTGCATGTCAGGACATGCCGATGTGTCCTTAGCGTTTTGGGGCGAGGCACTTATGACTGCTACATTTCTCCGAAAACGGTGTCCAACGTGCGCCACGATATTCAATGAGTTACCAGACCACATCTGGACAGGCAAGATACATCCGATTGAGAACCTCACTGTGTCCAGCAGCCATACTTTTGTGACGGTGCTGATGCAAAAACGATCAAAGTTTGATGCTAAGGAGGTTCTACTTCACTTTATCGGGTACTTGTACCGCGAAGAATCGTATCATTTCGATGAAGTAAATATTAATCGTGTGCTTAAGAGCCGTGACGCAAGTTTATACAAAACGTGCGATGATAGTGTAACACTCAAGCTAGCATGCGACTTCTGCGATGGACAAACCGAGTGCAATATGGGTGTGGTGTTCCGCATCGTGAGTACGCTGTCATACGCTGAGGCCATATGGCAGCTTTCATCGTGTTTGCGTCCGAAGTAGCGTCGATATGTATACGAAATACCAATGCGAATGTGAGCTGAAAATGAGTATGGTGGATTCAAGCATCCATGATTTGTTCGTATCGTGCATTCATATGGATTGTGCATTGATATGGTGGATTCAAGCATCCACGATTTGTTTGTATCGTGCATTCATCAGCAGCATTGTGCGATCAATACAGTGATGAATTTGAGCTCTCCTGCTTGATAACGTGTGTTGGACGTGTTATTGTGTCAACTGGTCAGCTTTCCCATATAGTCTAGGCGGTGAGGATACCCGGCTTCGACTCAGCAGACCCTGGTTCGAGTCCCGGTGTGGGAACATCTTTGCTCGCATAATACCGCTCATCTTTCTGACTGCGGTCTTGATGGAATAGAAGTACGACGTCCCACGACGTGATTCTGTGACCACTTCGTACTGGGAAGCTGTGTTCATCAGCATCTTCGTCGATACATCATGCGATGATAGTGTAACACTCAAGCTAGCATGCGACTTCTGCGATGGACAAACCGAGTGCAATATGGGTGTGGTGGTTCCGCATGATAAGCACGCTATCATACACTGAGGCCATATGGCAGCTTTCATCGTGTTTGCGTCCGAAGTAGCGTCGATATGTATACGAAATACCAATGCGAATGTGATCTGAAATGAGTATGGTGGATTCAAGCATCCATGATTTGTTCGTATCGTGCATTCATATGGATTGTGCATTGATATGGTGGAGTAGCGCCTCCTGCACTTGATGGTCTTAGGTGTTCCTCGCCAATGTTGTTGAAACAATACAGTGATGAATTTGAGCTCTCCTGCTTGATAACGTGTGTTGGACGTGTTATTGTGTCAACTGGTCAGCTTTCCCATATAGTCTATCATTA
>JH597777.1:0-55263 GCA_000173235.2 Hyaloperonospora arabidopsidis Emoy2
GTTATCGTTTTTATTGTTGTTGCTATCGCTGTTTGTTATTGCTGTTGTTACTATTATTAGTGCAGCCATTTGCGTACAAGCATCTCAAGCTACTGGAGAGCCAAGCTTTTCATGCGACGACGTTGACAAGGTCGCCTGATTTTTTCTGGACCGCATGAGCGGTCGTAGCTTCAGTGTCTGTGAATTAGCGGTACCCTTACTATCTATACGGCCATGTTTACGGCCTTAATATATAGCTTTCAATATTTACCATTTTCCACCATATTTCTTGATCGCGCATCCAACTTCCTTTGTTAATTTCTTCTAGTCGTTTTCGTTTTAAACACATAACATAATAGGAATGACAACCATCAATCCTCGCCAACAGCAGAACATGTTGGCGACCAAAGACATCTTTTCATTATAGCTTATTGACCATGAAGATATTTATGTATACCATTGACCGGCCACGAGAAAAATGTTTATTTGAATTTAGCAGACATTGAATGTTTCAATTGTGTTGATGCTTGTATACCTCCCTTCTTAGCTACGCAGCTCCTGCTATCAACATCACAACCACTATTTACATCATCAAAAGATTCACTTCCCTCCTCAATAAATGCACCATCGGCCCAAAAAATCAAATCGTCAACTGCACCTGCCACGATAGTTGCAAGAGGTGCAGTCACAAAATCAGTTATGTCGTCGTCTTCCCGCGTCCAATCCGACGCGACATTTGACAGTGCTTCTTGGAGAAATTTCTGGTGTCCATCAATCTCCTCGAACTGTTGTGCTTCAACCTCGGTATGGTTACAAGCGTCACCACCGGCTCTGATGGCTGTCTCTTTAGATAATGCTACTCTACTCTACTTCCGCGGTTGTAGGTAGCCAAATTTTGACCTTGCTGAGCCTCTGCATGCACTAAGCGTTTCATATAAATATACCTCAGCTTTATTGCTCTTGCACCAGGTAAACGATTCTTCTTTTGATGTGGATAAAGCCCAAATTGCTCCAATATCATTCGGCTGAGGCGGCCGGCGCATGGTATTGATAAGAGCTGCAATCTGCATTACATTTAAGTAGCCGTATGAAATGTCAGACAATATAAAAAAAGAGTGGGGCAGGAAGCAGCATTTATATAATCTTAACATTTGTATGCGAGTCTCATTGGTCACATTCACTTTTATGATACTGTTAATATACATGTCACTTTCGGTCACTTGACATCGGTCGGTCAATCACATCCGTGGCAGTAGCCATTCCATCATCTGAACGGTGAAGACTGTAAGGCTGGCGGCCGTCACGTCATCTTTCGTCGCGGGCGGTTGAGACCCTAGATTACCTGAATGATGTGGAGGCCTATGATCTATTTTTATGGTTATCTATGTGCTGGATTCGGCTATTGCGCTTGCACGTTATGATCGTTTAGGTCAGTGTGCTTATGACCAAATTTGCGAAGCTGAGCCATACCTTGCGGCAATTTGTGATGTCATATACTGCTTCGCCAGTCGTGGTTCGCTTGTCTTTAGTCTCTACAATTTTTGATAGCTGTTACGTGATCGACCGCGCCATACGCGACTAGCACAAATTACGTTGCATATGCATCTTCATCATCATGTCGACTTTTTGTCAATGTTTCATTGTTAGGATGGTCGAGATCACAAAGACTGATGTCCTGTCAAATGGACTCGAGCACTTTCCAACATATCACCTTTCTAGCATGACTTGACGCTGTTTATTTAGTGCATATCGTAGTCCTGTAGATTACTTTCGCTTACCGTATCTCATGAAAAAACTTTCCTTTGAGCCGCAAGCAGTTACTGACAGGTTTCGGTGGAACCAGATTCTGTAAAAAAGTACGTGATTGCTCTTTATGTCTATACGCACAAGTCTTGGAAACATTTGTCCTTGGCGTTTGGTCGCTAAACGAGTGTACAATACAGATAGCAAACCGGATTGCTGCGGGTTGAACCGACCTATCTGTTGTCAATAAAGTGCAAGAATTTTCATACGATACTTGCGTACGAGTTCATGAGCTCGTGGGTTGTGCGACTTTAAACCTAAACAATCACATTCCGTCATTTTACCTCTTTTCTTTGTAGCGATGTTCGATACTTGCTTCAAGTTTGCCAGAAAAAGAAGGAAAGAGTAGTTTATCAACACGCTTTGACCAATTTTTTTAGTGCTTATTGCACTTGCCAGCCACGCACTTTGTCAGGAACGGCTTCGAGAAGGACCACAAAAAGGCTGGTGACCGGAGCTCGAGATACTGGACCTAGGGCACTACACTCGTAGACAAAGTGTCCTTTTATCTGAAAGCAATTGCATCTCTGGAATCGCTTGTTGTTTGAATTGCGAGGTCTTTCGCTCTCAACATAACAGAGGTCCATAGTTTCTGGACCTCCGACTTCTTGTCGTCTTGGGAGGATATATGAACCATATTAGCATATGCATGTCTTAAGCTAAAGTCTTTATGTTCCGCGACTGATATCGCTTTTTATAGCGTATTCAGTTCCAAGCGGAGAGGTGGGTCTTGAAGGGCCAATCCGCAAGACCCTGCATGAACGCCGTAATTAACGCGTGATCATATACCGGATTGGCCGTAATACAACTCGCAAGGAGTCGTATGTGTTGGGCATAAGCGTGTAAATCACGCTTACCCTGCTTGAGGTTTAGGAGCTCTTATGGACCCTGAACTCAGCCCGTGGCTGTTGAAATGTTAGTCTGAGCCAGGTCTTAAAGACCTCCAACTACCCAAACACGTATAGGTCGTGCAACGGGACAGTGCTCAAGTTTTGGCACGTCCTGCCAAGTTCGACTGAGAAAATGTGACTTGCATTTGCTCATAAGCGATGTGATGAGCCCTTATGGCGTCATCTGACTCGACGAACCACCTCAAGAGGTAATCTTTCACGACTCCTATATGTGGTGTACTGGGATTCTCTCATTTTATGGAGCGAACCCAACTCTCAACTGGCACCCGGACGACGGACTAACGGAGGGGTACTCCGGACAGTATGTCTTGTCTTGTTCCTTCACACGACCAACGGTGTTTTGTGGCGCTATTACCAAGTCGCCCTGGCCTTCCTTGAGGTCGCCTTGACCAAATATGGATACTTGATCCCCTTATTCTTCTGACCACTTGATCACCTTGTCCTTCGGCTCACTTGAGCCTTCTGAAGATCTCGCCTTTATATACTTGCCGCGTGCGATCGCAGGCTAGCTTGAATGAGTATCTTCGTTCCTAGCCAAGCAATCTAGGGATGAACCTTGAGCAAACACGTGAAGCAGTAAACCTTGAACGCCGCGTGGCCAAAAGTATTCCAGCCCGGAGGGGTGCTGACGCGTGTCTTTTGTAGGAAGATCAATACTGTTCGTTATTGACATATTAAGAGCTAGAACTACACATATTCTTCTCTGTATCTCAGTTTCTGTTACGTCTTTCACCCCCAGCCATCCTTTCCTTGGCCTTGAAGTGGCCCACTCCAACCACCAGTATGACTAAATGGTCATAGTCGGTGATCGTGACCATTGTTCATCAACAATGATCATAACCGCTGGTCATAGTCAGTGGTCGTGACCGATGATCACAGACAGTGACCATGACTGATGGTCATAACCTGTCAACTTTCTATCGTACCATTGGAGATTTTCGGCGGTCATTCCCGACGCCTAAGTGACCGGTCCCACATGTACCCATGGTGTGACAAGATGTATTGGTCAGGATATTTTCCGACCACTTCACCACATCTGTATTTTGAGATGTCGATCTTCAACGTTTGGGTCGACGCGCGTGCGTCGCCCGGGAATAGCATTCTGTGCCTGCTATTGTCTCAACAGTTCTAACTGTTAAGCACCCCGTTCTCTGAACAGCTCTGCCTGTTAAGAACCTTGCTGGTGAAGCAAGGTTTCTTTCTTCCGTGACTCGTCAAGTTCATGTTGTATGAACTTGGCGACGGCAGCATGCTGCTCATCTCTGTCCAGTGCGGAAAGCATGGCACCGACGGCATGTTTGCCGACGATCGAACCCGATCGTTGGATCGCATTCCATTCGAAGTCACTCAAATAGTAGTATATTTAACGCGTGGTTTGTAAGTTGTCACCATCATAATCCAACATGTCCATGCTAAATGCAGCGGTTGCGGTCCTTGGATAGACTACAAAGTGCTACCAGGTGTAACGGGGCACCATTGACTCTTACTGACACAGTAAAAGTCAACCTACACTGACACAGTGTAAGTTAGTGCCGCACGTCACTTCATGTATACCGTACGTGCAGAGGAAGGCTGTCTATCGCGGTCAATATGAGTAGAAAGTAAAACTCTATTAAATATAATTAAGTCCTAGTCATTATCCTATGTTTTCATCCTAACTTATTATATTTATCTACCAAAATATTTGCTAAACTCTTGTTAACCACTTATTGTGCGAGTCCATCACTATTGGACCACTAGAGCTGACTGATATGATGGCCCATATCAGCCAATAGGTGAGTGCTTCTGAATATTTCCTTTTATGGTGATATCTACGAGCATTAAGATAGAGGAGTAGGCTCTGGAGCTCGCCATTTGATATAAATTCGCCAGTTCATGGAACTGAATTAAGTTGAAAAACAATATACAGCAGTAGTCACTGAAGTATGAGTATGATGCTGTTAATGTATGTATTAATCCATTACAGTATACTTGGAAAACGCGATTAGCCTCTGCTTATGAGCGTCCAGCATTTGATTTTGTAATCATATTCATCTTTGATCGGTTATAAGCCAATCACAAGCGTGCGTCACAATAGTTACCTAACAAAAGAGTTACTTTGAATATACCTATACACGTATGAGAAGGGGACAGGCTTGATCGTACTTAGAACTTGTAAGGTGCACCTTACCATGTTATTTACAGATAAACAGACAGACACACAGACAGATAAGTACAATTTAAAAGTTCGGCATCCAACCATGCAAAATAAGTTTCATTACACTGTTATCAAACAATCAGCCTAACTATCGTGTTCGTTCGACACTAGCTTGAACTGGTCGAATAGTGGGAAAGTTCATAGGAACCTATAGTACTTTGGTTGGTACCAAGAAACCATAGTAACCGTATTAAATAAAGGCCGTAGTCGAATGCCATAGTAAGAAGGGAAGAGACCTCGAGACCATAAACGACCAATACTGGAAGCTCGAAGGCCAAAGTTACGGGACCGGAGTATGAGTATACAATATATAAGTATTCGGATGGTTTTTAAACCCTATTCCACCCTCTCTCTTTAGGTCCGTCTTGGTGCAGTGGTCTAGAGCCACAACGCTTGGTTAATCTGCGCGAGTTCGAGTCCCACCGGGCGCGAATTTCGGAAATTGGGGGTTGTTCCCGAAATGGTCCAAAATTGGGTGGCTTGCGGTAAACACCTTCGGGTGCTGTAGTTTGGGGGTAGTTACTTGACCCTAGCTTGAAAAAAAATGTCCGTTCCCCGAGTTGCTCTGGTGTTTGAACTGAAAGCCTTCAATAGAACGTGGCCAGTAGTAAAGCCGTAGCGGTTGTGGGTGGGAGCGTTTAGGGGCTGTAATAACGGCAAGTCCCCGATCCCTCGAATGTGCCCATGTAACATGTGGCTCAAATCGTCGTAAGTCGTGGCTACATACAGGCGCAATAGCAAACCAATAGGGCCAAGGGTGGAGTAACAACAATGGACCAAAGGCGCAAAGCCCAAAAGGAAAAAAGGACAAAGACCCTCAAGGGTAAAAGGCAAAGCCTAGAGCCAAAGGCGACAAGTCGAGAGGCAATAAGCCAAAGGGCCGAGCTAAAAGGCAGAAGCCAAAAGGCGAAGGACCAAAGGTGAAGTCCCAAACGAGAAAGACAAGGATGGAAGTCCAACGATGAAAGCCCAAGGCAATTTTTTGCAGCCAAAAGCCCATAAGGGAACTTTCCGTATCCAGTAGGAATACGAAGGACATAATTCGATGACACAGTATATGCATTCAACCTTACCCACCATCACTAAAAGTTTGACTCTTGGGGCTTGCAATAATTTTTATAGGACATACACATGTATGGGAACGAACGTATGAACCGAAACGTATAATTGATTTTTATCTTAAAGATAAAATTGTTCTCGGTTGTACTAATTAATAAAAATAAGCTGCCTTATGTAGAGTATTCCTGGCCAGCTCGGTCGAACTCAACTCTTCCACCTTTCGTGACGGCAAATTCTTCGATTCTCTGATCGTGTACAGTCGATCTTACGAGCATGGTCTGACCGCCATATGTAGAACGTGTCGAACTCTTGATAGACGACAAAAGCCAGTCCAAAAGTTATCTCGCTCTTTCCAAATTATACAACAACACGATCCAATGTCTGCCCTTGGCTCTTATGTATGGTCATTGAATATGAAAATCGGAGCGGGTATTGCGTCCGATTGCGTTTGAAATCACTGGAAAAGAACTTAAAAGCCGATCTTGGAATCCATTTCCTCTGTCTTTCACTATTCACGAAAAATGGTGGACAAATGTAGTCGTACCACTCCACAACAATAAAGATGGGCATATCAGTGATGGCTTGACCGTTCTCATAAACTAGATCTCGGACCACGCTCCTGCATCCATTTGTTAGCCCGACGCCCTCCAAATATTAGATGTCAAATTAACCTGTGCTTCAACAGCAAGATATAATGAGTTCTCCAAGCCCCTGAACTTGTCAAAATCCATTGATTTTCCTCGGGACGAACTGTTAATTGCCAGAATGCGCGTGATAGGGTTTTCCTTGTTGTTCAACATTTCTGCATTGTAGTGATCGACTTCAGCATTCTCAGCAAAAAAGGCTGACAGCATCCACGAAATCTTCCTCAAATTGACTATCAATATTTGATGGTGATTGAGTCATTAGGATCTTCCACTGAGACTTAGATACAACTCCGTCATGAAGATCCTTAAGAAGACACAGAAATTCAGCTTGAAGAGAGTCACTTATATCCTGTTGTTGCTGGACAACCTGGTCCAATATAACAACTTCTTGGAATTCACAAATGCAATTTATCCTTCCAAACAATATGGTTTATCGGAATGGCCATACAGAGGTATCCCACCAACAGGAAGTATTTTTCCTGGATCTCCAACTAGTATCACATTAACACCCCAAAAGACACGTCTCGTCTTCCCTTAGCTTAGCGCAATCGGCTCTCAATTTTCCCCAGCAGGTCTAAACTGACCATAGAGAACTCGTCAATAATCACAACGAGAACATTGTTGAACCAGTCTTGAATTTTCTTTAGCGATTCTCCTTTAAGCTCCACAAAAGATCGAGATCCCGCCTCTCCCGGTATCGAAAATAATGAATGTAAGGTAAATCCGTAAATTAAAAAAGACGCTTTCACAGTAAAAGATCCACGGATAACATCTTCACGACCGAGTGCGGTAAAAATCCCACATATAGTGTGTGACTTATCAGTCCCTGCCGTTCCATTACTAATCAATAAAAGTTGATTTTCATTTCGCGCAGCTTCGATAACCATATCAAAACATAACATCTGCTTTAGATTCAAATCGAGATGAGCAACAGCTAGGAGTTAATCATGCCCGAAATCCGAAGGATATTGTTTGGCCATTGGACTTAGCCAATTTGAAGCATTTGCATAAGATGCCTTGGTGTAACTCAGCTGAATGTTTGCGTGCCGCTCATAGTTGGGGTCAACAAGTGGTTGAGATAGGAGCTGTTGCCCATTACGTGGAAAAACTTCAGCTGCGAACATCCATTGCTCAGGTTCTCCAAGATCATGTTCACAGTCCAGTTCTTCCATTAGCTCATAGTCACCACTATTCCTTGTTTCAACCAGCAATTTTCGAAGCTCAACATCCTCGCGACAATATATGAAAGATTGGCATCAGCTGTTTCCAATAAATTGTTTCATCTTTCTTCAGCACCATCTTCATTATCCATCTCTTCAAGGTATTTAAATGACCAAGACGAGTATTTGATCAAAGAATACTTACACACGATATTGTAAGTAGGTGACTGAATGTTTCTACTATAACTTGAGAAGGTAACAACGATCGTAAAATACGGTTTTGAACGCTTGATCAATTTGGTACCCTTGATCGCTAAATTTCGGCAAAATTTAATCAAGCTAGGCTGTTGCTCCAAGTTTAAATTGAAGTATTCGGGCTGATTTTGTGCACGTTTTGCAAAAAGACTCAGCAAGTTGTCTGCAAAACATCCTTGGTGCAGGTTTCATGACCTCGATACAATTGGCCCTGATATCGAAATAGCTCTTCCAGGGATGTATCTGGCGTAAGATCAAGGCCGCCATTCATGACCTCTATGTCATCTTCCCCGTAATAAAGGAATCACCACTTTGCTTGAAATTGGACGGATGGCCTTCTGCTAGTACGAATCAGCGCGCCTTTCGATTAGTAACGTGGGCATATTGGGGATGGCTTGGTTTACGAGGAACACCTTTTTACTCGAGACGAAGGTGTTTGTGGCATCGTCATATAGACACGACGAGAAGGATGTGGCACATCCGAGTGTATCGCAGACGGCAGCGGTAACAAGGCTGATTTCCCCCAAAATGGATTTGGTTGCGCGTACTAACAAACGCACCTGTGTTGTGTTGCTCATAAGATTGGAGTTCGGCCAGGAAGTAAGGAATGTAGTAGGGTTTTATCCGCGAATTGCAGCGAATTCTTTATTTTGAGCTTTGCACGGGCAAATGGGTAAACAGTAATAGTGAATTGAATATTTTGGATCTACTCCTGACGAAATTGGGCGTATTTCTGAGCTACTTCTGATAACGAATAAGAATGACCCAGCCGAATAAAAGATGAACCCAGCCGTTTAGCATTTGCCTATTTTTAGGGCATTCGATCTTACCTTACAACATTGATCAGATCAAATACCATAGCAAAAGGGAGACGTAGATTCTAGCTGTAACCTGGCATGGATGCACATACCATCAAACCTTTCTTAAATCTATGACTGTGCCACACAGGATGACTTGCACCACTAATACACTGTGATCCATCATTGACTCCTTTTGTTTTAAGTGATTGTAAAGCAGCCACTGTTAGTACATTGTATACTATATCGATCGGCTAAGTGTCGAACGGCACGACTATGTCGCGGTAGCGCAACTTGAGTTACTGAGCGTTTGCACCACCGCTAGCACTATACTAGTGCATTGCGTCGTCTTCTGTAGCATTGAGAAGTACTTCGATACGAAAATTCGTAGTTCACGTTGCGCGTCGTTGTCCTGACGGCCCAACTCCTTTCCCTCTAGCAATCGATAAATAGTGAAGATGTAGCATGCTTTTGCCATCGGCACCTTTGTTTCGTCAGCGGTGAAGAGGCTGCTGTCCGCGATACCGCATTCGAATCCGATGGACTGTGCAAAATGTCCTCAAATACGTCTGCAGCGCGCCTCTTGTCGTAAAAACAAGCGTTCGATATGCAGAACCACAATTGATGGTCTTACCAAGAAATTAGACTCTTGCAATTTTGCCGTGTTCCAAGCTCAAAGTCTTGTTCGCGGCGTAACAAACCGAACAAATGACTTTTCAAGTTATTACGCCTCTCTAACTTAAAAGGGTTCAAGAGTGAGTCCGTCTTCATCGAAGGCACGGTAGATTGATCCGAGCAGATTTTTTTTTGCACTGGGCTCTCCTGGATTTCTGTTGTGACTATACCCTTCTGAGGTCACACTCCTGCCACTTTTGGGGGCGTAAATGTTCCCGTCAACAGCACTACTTCATTAGGAGCTGTTTATAGGGTCTACTACCCGTTGTTCCCTCGATCACGACGCGTGGTCAATCTAATTACGTGAGACTGGATCTCTCGTCGACCAGCTAATAGTGGGAGGATCAGTTAACGATCGGGCATACTTTCTAATCGCGATTCCTACTGCAAGTGCAGAAGCGCCATGCGACTGCAGTATGCATCATTGCACCACTACCACCGAATTTAAAAAAACATCGCACGGGGTGCAACCAACTTCAAGTGACCAGTCGCCCTCCTTGAACATGGCAAATATCATGTTGATAGCTCGGTGACCACGAATGGACCATGAGCACACTTCCAGCAATAACAATCCAAACCTCCCCACACTCTACTGCTTCATCAGCACCTTGGATTCACTTACTTACTTTGTATTTTACCTCCTCCTATCCAAACCACTGACAACATAGGGATGACGCTGTTCAAAGCTTTGCTGCTGCAACGCACGGTCTCATTCTTTACCTGTGTTGCACTGGTTTCTAGTTTGCTGGCAAACTACCCGACACGGGCTCTCATCAAACAGAACACGCACACAGTGAAAACGGGTGCAACACTCCAGAGCTACGTCAATGGTTCTGGATATTCCGTGACGTCTACTAGTGAGTCAAACGGCGTTCTCACCCTTCACCTCGCTTTGAATCCAACCTTCACCTTTACGCCTTACGGGTCAGACCTGGCAGCGCTTGTGGTCACGGTGACAAAGACGGAAAGCGACAGTGTTCGTGTGAAGATTGTGGACAAGAACACCAAGCGTTGGGAGGTGCCACTAAGCCTCTTCACAAGCGGTACTTTGGGGATAAACACCACGAAAACAACAGCTCATGCGGACCCAATGTACTCGTTCAGCTACACGCACAACCCGTTCACGTTCAAGGTCGTGCGCAAGTCGGACGGCTCTACGCTCTTTGACTCGTCCGGTATCCCGCTGGTCGTGAAAGATCAGTATCTGCAGATATCGACAGTGCTGAGTAGCGACGTCAGTGTCTATGGCATTGGCGAAAGCACACGCGACAATTTGGAGATGGTTCCAGGTGACAAACAGACGCTTTGGGCTCGCGACCAACCGTCAAATACGGCGGAGGTCAACACGTACGGGTCACACCCGTTTTTCCTCGGACTCAACGGCGCTGGTCAAGCTCATGGTGTTTTGCTGCTCAATAGCAACGGTATGGATGTCACTATGGATAGCGGGCACCTCGTTTATCAAACGATTGGGGGCGTGCTTGACTTCACTATCGTTGTTGGACCCACGCCGACAAACGTTGTGTCGCAGTATACGAAGCTCATCGGACGTCCGAAACTCATGCCGTACTGGTCATACGGATTTCACCAGTGCCGCTGGGGATACGAATCCGTTGACGAACTGCGCAATGTCGTGCAAAAGTACGCTCATAACGATCTCCCGCTCGACGTGATTTGGGCTGATATTGACTACATGAAGGACTTCCACGATTTCAAGCCGGACCCGATTAATTTCCCACACGATGAGATGGCCGCTTTCTTGGATGTGATCCACTCCAGTGGACAAAAGTTCGTGCCGATCATCGACCCTGGGATTCCTGACGACACTGACGACTATACGTACACCAGAGGTTTGTCCATGGACATTTTTATTAAGGACACAAGTGGCAAGCCATATTTGGGTCAGGTCTGGCCAGGCCCGACAGTGTTCCCTGATTTCTTCCACCCGAGTGCGACGTCGTTCTGGGGCGAACAGATTCAGCTCATGTACAAAAGCCTTGCGTTCGATGGTCTTTGGATCGACATGAACGAGCTGGCCAACTTTTGCCCTGGAACAACTTGTGTGCGTCAAGCAAGTGTTACGTGTCCCAACACAAGTAGTCTCACAACGTGCTGCCTGAGCTGCTCGAATGATGGCAACAAGTACGACAATCCACCCTTCAAAATCAATAATGTCAATAGCCGGGAACCTATCCACAACAAGGGCATCTCGACCAGTGCACTGCACTTTGGCAATGTACTCCAGTACGATGCTCACAATTTGTACGGCATGACTGAATCCATCGCGACCAACAGCATCCAGGAAGAATTGACCAACAAAAGATCCTTCGTGCTCTCCCGTTCGACGTTCCCAGGCAGTGGTGTCCACGTTGCTCACTGGACTGGCGACAATGCTGCTACGTGGAACGATCTCCGCTGGTCGATCATCACTATTTTGAAATTCGGGCTCTTTGGCATTCCCATGGCCGGTGCCGACATTTGTGGCTTCTTTGGTGTCTCCAGCATGGAGCTATGTGCGCGATGGACGGCTCTAGGCTCGTTCTACCCCTTTGCTCGCAACCACAACAACATCGATGCACCTTCTCAAGAGACTTATATCTGGCCAGAGGTGACGAAAGTGGGGCGAAAGTTTATCGGCATGCGGTATCAACTCCTGCCGTACATCTACACGCTCGGCTATCACGCCCATGTCAATGGGTTGCCGATTGCCCGCCCGTTGTTTATGGAGTTCCCCACCGATGTTGCCACGCACGAAATCGACCATCAATTCATGTTTGGTGACGCGCTGTTGGTGACTCCTGTGGTGACTCAAGGAGCCACGTCCGTGACCGGGTACTTTCCAGCAGGCACCTGGTTCAACATATTCGACTGTTCCAAGATTTTCAGCTCAGGAGTATCATTCACGACGAAGGTAACTTTGTACGATATGCCGGTGCATATTCGAGGTGGATCAATTCTGCCAATGCACCAGTCGGCTCTCACTTCTGCGGCAGCTCGTCTCACACCCTTTGACATCCTTGTCGCTCTGGATTCAAACGGAAGTGCCAGTGGTGACTTGTATTTGGACGATGGGGAGACTATCACCAATCCGAACGCCACAATCGTCCAGTTCTCTGCATCAGTCGGTACTTTCATATCTACTGTTGCTCAAAACAACTACGTTGGTGCTCGCACTAGTCGTGTGGACAAAATCACGGTACTTGGCGTGACGTCGTCTCCGTCACGTGTGTCTCTCGGTTCCATCTCCAAGTACGATTCGACTACGCAGTGCCTCGAGATCAGCCTCTCGGGTGTCAAGCAAACTATCGACTCTGACTATAGAATCACGTGGAGTTAAGCACCGCATTGGGTAGCTATAAGGTGCTGCTTCAACCATAAAGTATGCATCGACCATGTCAATACCTCCGTTAGGAGGCTTTCTTGCCAACACTGATAGCGACTAATTGAGTTTGAATTGAAGACTGCATTGTGTTATATCTGCTGAAGCACGGCAGCAGTTGTGCTTTGCTTTCAAAATTTAAATTGCTAAGATGCTATATTGAGACGCGGTATCGTGTATACACAATCTAATCGCTGCAACTTGATGCCAAGACCCATTTTGGATACTTCATATCCGCTACGAGGTACTGGTACTAAGCAAGTTAACGATAAGCAAGACGGGCTCGACGCCGTTATGGGCCGGTCGTAGAGAGATGCAGTTCCAGTTGCTTGTGTTCGTCTATGATTGGACGAAGTCATGGCGAAGGTGATGCGAATTTGACTCTGCGGTCTCCCTAACTACAAAATGACTGAAAGGCAAACACTCGCAATGCGCGTCTCACTAGACCATACAAGATCTATATTAAATAACGCACGAAACTTGAAAATCTCTCGCAAGGTCGTAATCGTAACACATTTATATCAAGGTAAAGCCTAGGCTCGGACCTAAAAACGTTGTTTCGATCGTCAGTTTTGATGTCCACCACATACGAATGAAATGTACCCATCTTCTGCTATGTGTGACTACGACTGGTGGTGGAGCGCCAGTCAATAGTAACATCAACAACCAACAACAGGACGCGATCGGACCAAGTTCATCATGTCGAGCAGCTACAAGCAGAAGAAGCTCAAGACGTTGGCTACACGCAAGAAAACGCGTAAGCGTCACATGAACGATGGCTTGACTTTCGAAGACGATTCGGGTCGGTTGTTCCAGCCTCCGAGCTCACGGGAGCCACGATGGAAAAAGCTGTCTATGGAGACAGTGACGGCGAGTGTTTTACGCTCGAAACGGCAGAAGAAAACCGAGAAAAAACAGCGGCAATTTGCTATTGACAAGCACCAAGACGAAGATGTTACTGACAACATTGAGGTTTCCGAACAAGACCCTGATTTTTGCCCTGAAGAGGCAGAGGCAGAACAGCTCGAAATTGTGGAATCGAGTGACGCAGACTCGGACACGGATGAAATTGCGCGTCTTTTTGCATTGCCAAAGACGCCATTGCGAGTGTGCAAGTCTCTCGAAGACGCAGTGGCTCAAGTAGCTGCAAAGCACGCGGAGATCAGGCGTCAAGACGGTCGACAGAAGACAAAAGTGCTGCTTCTCGTTGACGCCAGGTCGATATTCAAGCTGATGAAGAAGAAAATGAATATTCGACTGGAGATGGTCAAGCCAAAGAGCAGACTTGGCGTGGGTTCTGCCAAGAAACCCGAGCTGGTGTACAAGAACACGGGACTGGTCAAGACGCCGCTGGAGCGGTTCAAGGATGTTAACAAGACTGTGCTTACAGGTTACAAGAGCGGCAAGTTATCGTCGATCCTCGCAGAAGATCTGTCGTTCCATCCGTACGCTGATTTCAAGGTCCAGCACGTGATTTTCGTGGCAAAAGAGGCAGCATCAGCTATTTATTTAGATCGTGAATTGCTTCGAAACGTCAAGTTCCATACGTTCGTCATCCACGACGACAAGAGCACGTTCAACGATGATTTATGGAAAGAAGCGCTCAAGACTCTGCGTCGAGCGTACGACGTTACAAGTGCATAATGTTGATTTTTTGCATTAATAATGTCAATCCTTGCGTACTAACAATTCACCAGCGAGCGAGTATTTTAATCCAATAATCCGGTCACATGTATTGCAGCGCTAGACGTGCAAAAGAAAACCTAGAGCTGCTAACAGAATCTATCCAGTTGTCGACCGTTTTGTCTTACGTGAAGTATGCCATCTGATTTTTCCATTCAAGTGCGTAACCGTGTTGACATAAATAGAGTCAACTTTTCTACGCTCCACCGTCCACGGTCCACCACTTTTATCACAAGTAAAGATTCTCCATCCTAATCAGTAGAACCACATGAAAATGGTCCCAAATGACGAGCAAGCGCCCGTTCCAGGGCCAGAAACCACCGTCTGGTCCGACCACTTGAGCTCGACCGAGTACTCGTTACTAGTGGGACTTCCTCTAACGTCGTTCCTCGCTCTGCTCGTGATCTTGCGCGTGCTCTGGCGACCCAAATCAGGACCAAAGTTCCGTCTCCCGAAACAAGTACCAACTTATGGGACAATCGGCCTCGAGGACGATCGCGATAGTTACTACTATGACGGCGACGCCAATGACCTCATTTACGCTGGTCAAGTGGCTGGTCGCTACGATACACGCTGGACTCGGACTTTTGACTTTGTTTTTTTTATTGGGATGCTGCTTTTTGGCGTGGCCCTCGCAGGTCTCACGTCGCTTTTCCAGTCGGAATTATGGACAAATGCAGACTTTTGGACCTATTTAGGCCTCAAAATGGTCCTCATTTTGACCATATCCACTGTTGGAGGGAGTCTCTGCCGCTATTTCTGTATTGTGGATGATGCCGGCTACGTCATCACGGAACGGAATTCAGCCTTTAAAGTCAATTATACACGAAAATTCCAGCTCTTAGCGGCATACCTCGTGCCATTGGTCGTGAAACCAAGTGAAGAAACGTGTCGAGAGTGCAATGGACCTCTCGCATTGGCATGGGGCGACTTTGTCACGTTATGTTGCTTCTTGCTCCTGATTAAACCCATACGAGAACGCTCGACGCTCTTTATGTTGCAGTTTAACTCTCTGGATCGACCTGAAGATCGGCCGCATACGCTCAAGTGGATCGTTGCCGGGAACGTCTTCCCCGGTCTCTTCGTGCTACTCTTCTTTCGCTGGCTCTTTGAGCGCACGACGCAGTCAAACCTCGTCTTCATTCTCGTGTTCGTGACGAGCATTGGTGACGGATTGGCAGAGCCTATTGGCATTGCATTTGGGAAACACAAGTACTCGACAAACACGTGCTTCTCCAAGCGCAAATACACACGAAGTATCGAAGGCTCGGCTTGCGTTTTCCTCTCGGGCATGGTCTTTCCAGCATTGCAGTACGCGGACTTTGAGACGCCCATGCAGCTCTGGCTTACCATGATCATTCTGCCATTTGTCGTGGCTTACGCAGAGGCAACGGCGCCACACACGATGGACACTCCCGTTCTCATGGCAGCAACGGGGCTTGTGCTTTACGCTATCATCCACATCTTTTGATCTCCAAGTCTACATGCGCTTCTTCACGTGAGTCTCTTGAATCATCATTTTCAGCCAACAGGGATATTGCGATCAACAGAAGTAGCAATTTATTCACGTGATGCTTCATTCATCACTTTACCTTCGTGTATGATTATTCTTTTCTTGGCAACAGGATCAGGCGGCAAATATTCCGTTGACGTGGCTGGCGGTATAAACACTTTCTTGCCTTCGGAGTATTTTGCTAACGCAGCCATGTGCTCCTCCGTGAAGAACGTACTCGGTGCAGCATCCGCCTGTAACCAGGGATGTTGCAGCGCCAGTGCCGCAGGAGGGCGCTCTCGTGGATTCAGCACAAGCAAGTACTCGATAAATTTCTTGGCTTGTGGAGATACTTGCGAGGTGAACTCCGCTGGGTACTCAAACTCGCCTTGACTGATCTTGTCTTCAACTTGAGACAGGAACTTCGCGTCAAAAGGGAATCGCCCGAACAAGAGGATATAGGTGACGACCCCAAGAGCCCAGAGATCAATCGCACAGTCGTAGCAGCCAGTCTTGCGAAACATCTCAGGGGCCATGTAATGGGGCGTTCCGTTCATCCCGGACATCTCAGCACTGCCACCGACCGTACTCATGTGCGCCAAGCCAAAATCAATGAGCACGACGCCGTCCTGCCATGTCCTCGACTTGCACAAAATGTTCTCAATCTTCACATCTCGATGCGTAATACCGTTCAAGTGCAAGTACGCCAAGACGTTGAGCAACTGCCGAACGATCTCAGCGACGTCGCACTCTCGCAGTCGCGGAGCTTCGGGTCGACAGATGGCGTCCAGAAGTTCACCGCCCTTGGCCTTGTCTGTTACAATAACAACCTTGTCGTTGTCATGGAAAACCTCCCGAAGCCGAAGAATACCAGGGTGTTTCACCCGAGCCAAGATGGTCAACTCGGACTGCAGCGCTTCCACACGGTTTGGTGTAGAAAGATACTCCTGTCGCACCACCTTGGCCGCAACCTCAAGGTTCTCCCACTCCCGCTCGCGTAGTTGCTTTTCCGCCAGCGTTTCAGCAGCTCCAGTGCGAAGCTGCTGTTTTTTCTTCTTCTTCTTCACCACATACACTTGACCAGTCTTGCCCTCGCCAATCTGGTACAGCGTGTCATAAGTGTCTTCAAACCTCGGTTCCAATGCCTTGTCCAGCTGCCCATTAGCGTTCGTGCTGCTACTTGCAGGGACGAAAGCTGTAGCAGTGTCGTCTTCCTTCTGAACGTCGCCTTGAGCCCCTTGGTGACTAAAACATCTCATACAACGCAGCATTATCCTGCCTGCGAAATCAATATTGGGTGAGCCTTGTTTTCACTCGATTTAGTCCTGAGGGGAACTCGTTTGTAACGGACAATGCTCATTTGCTATCGCACGTACTTGTATTTGACACAGGACCTTTGTCTCGCTTTGAAGCACCTGTTTAAAAAGCCAATAGGTTGGGCAAACTGAACTTATCGTTCTTCATAACGTCTTCTCGTTTGTCTCGTTGGCTGGATAGCCTCATCGTCTGCTAGTCGGAGCTCTTGTCTCAAAAAAGTGTCACAGACGTGATTAGAGCGTCCTGCTAAGTGCGTCAAGTCTCTGCGTCAAAGCGATCGAGTTTTCTTTACATCGGTCGTCTCACTCTTGGCAATAAACACAGTATTTCTGTTACCGAAACTTATTTCAGAGATCGGGCAAGTTGGCACCACATGAAGTCTTTTGATTTGGCTCAGGACTGTGACTTCGTCGAGTTGCAGGCTGTCCAGACCTACACTACCAAGACAATCGGCAATGGATTTACAGCGAAAGCAGCAGCTACTAGCGACGTACAGCTTGATCGACTCTGGTGCCAATTGTTGGTGGGCTACCCTACGCCCAGTCATTCTACTACGAGACAATATAGTCCCATCTTGCGCGAGAAAATGACAAGTTATGGAAGCTAATCACACACCCACAAGAAAACTTTCGGAACGAACTTACTAGGTGCAATGTCACTACTTATAGCGCGTCTTGACAGCAGCCTGAATGTCTTTGTATGGTCACTTTTGACAGCATTACGCGCATATGGGTCGTGATCGAACCAAACACTTCTGTAGGGATAGATCCCAATATGGTGTACATCGTGACTCGCATCACAAATACCTGAATTACCGGGGCGTTCATCAGAACTTGTGCGACATCTTTAGTGGATGATGATGATAGTTGAGGTAAGGTACACTGAGATATTTCTGGAAATGTCTAATGGCCGTGAATATATTTCGTAGAAGGTGGATGACTTACTATAAGGAGCCTTGAAGCTGTACTACCTGGCATCCATCGATGTGGTGGTGCATGCACGCTGTAGACCACGTCAAAAGCGCTATATAACATGCGCAGCTGTGTATGGTTCAACATAATCATCGATACCTTAATCAACCGGGTAGTAATGATGTCCAGCAGCAAAAAGTACTTGGCGAGCACCAACTTGGTGCTTGCAGTGCAGTGACAAAACCGACCTGAAGATGCTGTTGATACCTCCTACGAGGGAAGCGCTATCGATCAATAGTGTACCATTTACAACGACGTGTCAGTGTGATCGTACACAACGATCTTTGCCATCTGAATCGTATCGCGCGGTCGTCTCTATAGGCAAGTGACTAATGCATCGTATATTTGCTACCAATTTATTGCAAATGTTGTCGTGTACCTATCATGCAGCTAAGATCGGGAAGGATTGCCTACGGTCCTCTATCGTCTGCTTCTGGCCCTCAGTGTACTTGCGTGATTTCAATGATGTAACAGCTTTCAACAACACTGTCTGCGGTAAGGTTTTTTGCAGGAACAAGAGCGGACGTTACGATAGCGATCATTTAAGTTAGCGTACAGTGAAGGAGTAGTGTGCTGTAGAGCGTTATTACGGCCATGAATCTAATCATGAACTTATCTCATTACAACCAAAAATACTAGCAGTACGTCACTAAAACCAAGCCAAAATAAGTACACAGCAAAATCTATGTCTATTTATCGCATCGTTCGTGCGTGAAACATTGCAATGGGCAAGAATCGGCACAGTAAAGACCGGTTGTTCATTACGCGAACGGAGCACAAGTACTTGTACGGTGGCAAGAAGCAGACGATTCGTCGCGCTTACAAACGTACGTCCCGAAATCGCGCACTCATTATGCGCTTTCGCTCCTTATATGGAGACGACGCTCAAGTCGTATTTATAGGTCTCCCGTTTAACTGCTGCGCTATTACGCTTCGCCCCTTTACGGTACGCTAAAATCAGACTTTGTGCTTTTCTAAAATGGTCATTTACTTTTAGCTACTTATGTTTTTGTGACTTCTTGGTTTTAACGAATCAGAATCCGGTATGTACAGAGGAAGGTCATCTATTCGAGCTTGAGGCAATTGTGCCGTACGTTAAAGCACACGGAATCGTAAGTTCAGCAAGTACTTTTGCTTACGTATTTTTAGAATACAAAGCTCGTGACTTTTTTTCTGTGACATGCTCTGTAGAACCCGGTGACGGGCAAGACGCTGGCTATGAAGGAACTTATCCAGCTGCACTTTAGCAAGAATTCACAGGGAGAGTACTTTTGCCCTGTAACGTACAAGGTCTTTACGGACAACACCAAGATTGCTGCAATTGCGACGACAGGCAATGTGTTGTGTTACGAGGCTGTGGAAGAGCTGAACATTAAACTTAAGAATTGGACGGTGCGAACGTCGAGCTCTGACACTTTTCTACTAGCAGTAGCACTAACGCTGACAATCTTGATCAACAGGACCTTATTTCGGGTGCAGCGTTTAAGCGCAAAGATGTTATCATTTTGCAAGATCCGCAAGATCTTTCCAATCGCGAAATCGAGAATTTTGAGCATCTGCGGCTTGCAAAAGCGAGTGAAAACGTACGTGTCATGCTTATCCAGGCTTGATTGCTGTCTCGTTGCTGGTCGGGTGATCTATTGTTCCGAATTTACGTGCTACCTATTGTAAAGCAGGACTCTGCATCTAGTGCGACACGGGCTATTCGCACAAACGCTGCAACGGATCGCATCCTCGAATTGGTATAGTAATGAAGCAAACGTGTTTTTGTCTTGGCAAAATTTGATAGTGATAACTTACACATTCTGTATGTACCCAAGTTAAGCGCTAAGCAAGCAGAGCAGAAGGAGATATCAGAAAAGATAAAGAAAGGAGCAGATGACGTTAGTAAGAAAGATATAATTGTGGCTTCGCTGACTCACTGCAGCTTGCCAAGGCAAGAGACCATGGCGAAAAAGGCGACGGGTCCAGACAAATTGCAATACTCGCACTTTACTGTCGGGGAATGCTCGAGCTCGTTTACGTCCAGCGCGAGAGCTCCCATGACAAAGAATGTGATGGCAATGATTTCAGAACTGGGGCTGCTTGAACAGAGATGGCAGGCTGTACGAAAGCTGAAGAAAAAAGGTCTGGTGCGACTCGACACCACCCTCGGCAACATCAACCTGGAAGTGGATTGTGACATTGTGCCGCAGACGGCTGACAACTTCATGACATTATGCCAGAATAAGTACTACGATGGTGTCATTTTTCACCGGGTCATAAAAGGTTTCATGATGCAAGGAGGAGACCCAACTGGGACAGGTCGAGGTGGTGAATCTGCTTGGAAGAGGCCATTTTGTGATGAAATTGACAGCCGGCTGGTAAGGGGGAAGAACTAATGAGGGGCGGGGTATTTTGATTGCTAAATCTTACATTTGGTGGCTTTCTGTCTGCTTGATAAAGTCTCACAGCCAACGTGGTGTGCTAAGCATGGCGAACTCTGGACCCGGCACAAACAACTCCCAGTTTTTTATTACGTTCACAGAATGTCTGCGTTTAGACAAGAAACACGCAGTTTTTGGTCGAGTCGTTGGAGGGATGGAGGTGCTAGATGTTATTGAGCGTGTTGAAACTGGTGCAGAGGATCGTCCGATCGATGATGTGCGCATCAAGAGTGCCCAGGTATTTTCGAATCCATTTCTGAATTTTGAAGAAGCTCAGGAGCGAGGTCTGGACGTTGTTCAGGTCACGAAGGAAAAAGCTGCACGTGCGGCAAAACCGGAGGTGCACGGTGCCGTGTTGAAAGTTGATGGGCAGTGGGTCGCATACGACAATGTTGGGGAAGTTGATATGGCGAGCATCTCAAAAAGCGAAACAGCCAAGTGTGAAAAGGTCGGAAAATACTTGAAGACCGAGTCCGACGTTATCGTGAAGAAGCGGTCACAGGAATCAGCGACGCTTGTTGCTATCGAAAGTAAGAAGAAAAGTAAGCACTCACGTAGCACTTTTGAGAACTTCTCCGCGTGGTAAAGCGGAGCGATATTAGCGTGGCCTAGGATATGCAAATATAACAATCGTTAATATTTCTGAACTGAAGTGCTGTGCTGGATCGGTTTTGGTACATCTCGCTGATGTATCTTGCATCTCTACCCCCACCAACTTATTGCTTAGTAGTTTTACTATACAACGGTCCTGGGTGTCGTAGTGTCGGGTTACTGCACTCGTGTTATGAGCCAAATCAATGCGTGAAATGGAAGCAATGTACCGGATAACTCGCTCGAAGACTACCAATAGTCCAATCTTGCCACAAACAAGCAAACGACGACTCCACTGTGTTTTTGCAGGCAGCTGCGGCATGTGATAGGTTGAGTTTACCAAGAAGACTCTGCAAGATGTTGACGCGACTTGTGCTTGTGTGAACTACGGTCAAGCACCAGGCAGGACTGATACTGGACGTGGCTTCATTTCTTGACACTAATATGTATCCTTATGCGAGTTGGCGAATTTCTCGAAGGATAGTGTTCATTCGCTTTAGAATAACGCGGATGTATAACGATGGCCATGAGCAAATGGTAGCAATTTATCAATTCTACCACGCAAAAAAACATCTCCCCGAACGACTTGTCATGCATTCTACGTACGAACTTGTGTCTTTTCTAGTCGCCTGTACACGTACTGACGCGCATCGCCTCATCCATAGCTTCATCAGAGTGCGCGAAGCCACTACCCCACGCAAGCAGAAAGCTTCCCACCACAATAAAATTACTTGGGTTCTAGCTTGCTTGCTCGTACCGAGACTGCCATCCCGAAATGTACACGGTCTCAGCTTGAAACTGTCTGATACATATGTCATGAAAGTAACATCGTCTAGACTCGAGCACATTGGCGCACCACTAACCTGTCCGGTACAGCTAAGTTTAGGTAACTAATGAGCTAATCCGGTTAATGTGCAGTCAAGTCCTTTCGAATCTCGTGATTTTCAATCCCGAATCTCGACATTGGAGATGGTAAGCGCATCATCTCCGCCTCATGAGAGACAGCACTTGATCATGCTGGTACACATGCCACATTCTTGTAATTTGCCATTCGATTTCTGTTATGCGATTGACTTACTATTACTAACTTGTGGGCGAGTACGACACATAAAAATTGAATACGATCGAACGCGACACATTCCTAATCCGTACTCTTCCCATCCTCTTGATCTTTCGATCCTAACTGTTATTTGCCACAGCATTCTAGTTTACTAGATTCATCTTCCGTACTGCGTTCAATGAATCGCTAAGGAATGTAGCGCAGTTTATCTGCCTTCATTCCCCACTGGTCGACGGTTAATCCAGAGCTCCAGATAAAATGAGATAAGTCAGTGCGTACGCAATTGCTGGCAAGGCCATCTTACGTTGCTGGTAGTTTTCACAGAAGATACTCTATAATTGCCCAAATAAAGCTCACGGGGGATCACTCTTGTTGCGATTAAAGAAAAGGAAAATATTGATGCCCTTCGCCATGTGTAGGTTTTCTTGCCTAATTTTTCTTGAGAGTAAAAGGTGTGGTTCTTGTACTATCACAGCCGACCCTGCGTCCACCTCCTTCCAGTTCCCTCGTATAACACTCTTTCTTCATTTCAACATGTCATCTTACCACTTTAAAATATCTTTCTGTCTTTACAAATGTCATCTCCTCGTCACCTGCTACTTCACCCTTTTTTACGCTTTTCTATAGCTTCCGGCCACCATTTTCGTCGCTTCAGCATGCAACATGTAATGCCTCGGTCGACAAGAACTTTATTGCAAGCTGACTTGCCATACTTCATACATTGGCACACTCTGAGGAGAAACTTCGTGCTGTCATATTAGCCGGCAACACAACTGAAAGATTCATATACAGACGGGAAGGACGCTATTTTAGCTTACTGAGAACTAAGCAGATCTTACAGTACTACCCGAGTGTAGGTTTCGGGGCACGAAACAGTATCTGTGATCTCCGGTGAGTATGAAAATATGCGCGTTGCCAAAATTACAGACATATGCTACTGAAACCGAGCCGATATTCATTTGGTATTCGGCATGAGCTACTATATTTTTAATACTACGCAGATACCAATATTTACGGTGTCCCGAATACGAGCTTGGCAAATAACGTACTACAGCATAGCGTATTCCTTACTCACATCCACCTCATGTTCTATTTGTACTTGCATATATATGTTATGAGGATAGCTTTGTCATGTGCTGAGAAATTTAGATTAATTTGTGGCGCTATTAATTTGCATGCTTTGCCCCCTCGTAGCGGTACATCAAAAAGCATATTCTTTCCCTCGATATATCGCGCTTGCACCCTCTAATCTTGATAAGGTCAAAAAAAATTATTAGCGTGCATCCGGGCAACCTCTTCTTTTCTGATTAAGCATTTATAGTCGACGATATTGCGCATAGGTCCTTATCCAGATCACTAGTAAGCGGCATATCAACAACCAGGGGTGGCTGAGAAACGACCAACGTCCACCTGTCGACGACGCAACATGCTCTTAAGTTATTGCAGCTATTTACATAGTGTTCATGTGACATGGAAGCGGTAACATATTGAGTTATTTGTATTGTAGCTCTTTCGTCAAACTACCGTTGCGTAAGAGTTTGAACGAAGCCAATGATTCAAAATGCAAATCGCTAGGTCATCTTTGTCAGTGTAACTCCCTCTAAGATTGGACGATGATAACCTTAAACGAACTCTCTTCGTGAACTGGTAGGACGATACAATAATTTGGTCCTCATGCTGCAGAACTAATGCCAAAAGGTACAAGCTCGGAATGTAATGAAGCCATCACTAGTACGAGCTTCTTATATTCGCTGGATCATAATAGTACAACCGACAACGACATTGAAATAATCGTCCATAGAGGTAGTGGTAGATATCAGTCCAAGTCTCGGTCGACACAGAGATAGATGCGACGAGCCGTACGCGACTGTTAGAATTGAGTGGACATCATGATGAAAGAACTAAATCAAGATCGTGCTTGATTTTAATTGTGCCGGCGATGCCATTTAATAAATCTCCCGAGACTATCATATGCTGCGCACCTGACGAACTGTCACGCATCGTCTACGTCGTGGGCGTGTTCATGGATATAATGATGATCCTTCCAGATGCAGAGGGCATAAAATGGTCTTGATCTTATTCCGAACATGAGTGACCGGTCAATCATTCAACTCAGTTTATAGAAATTGCTCTCACTAAAAGCGGAAAAATCCGACACCTGTTGCTTGCGAGCTGATTTTTTTCGGGGATTGTCTTCTCACCTACCTCTCCAAGTAACACGGATATAGTTGATGCCGAATAGGTCGTTGGTAAGCGACTAAAAAGCGGCCACCGGAGTAATAGGTAAGATCCTACTCCTTTTGCTGCCGTCCATTCGCAGTCAGTATAGCCAGACCAGCTGCATTTAGTGCGTCTATTTTTATCGTGTTCAATACACGAGTTCCTGCATCACGTCAGATCAAAGGGCCTGAATCTACAACATAGTTGTTGCGGTTTACCGGAGATGCCCGATACCAAGAACAATAATCTTTTTCATCGAATGTTATTACACATAAGGCAAAAAGGCTGAGTACACTTCATACCTCGGTCGTTATCAAATTTAACGGACGTTTAAAATGCTCATTCACGATGACTTGATGCGAAGATTGGTGTGATTTGCTCTTGAACTTGGGAGAATTATGCTCGAATGTTTTCTTATACCATATTGTAGCATCACAGTTTGTCCCATGAATGCCTGTGTAATGGCTGCGAGAAACTGATCCGAAAAAATATTATTGATTGCATATGGTGAGATGGTACTGACGATCCTTGGCACATATCAAGTATTAGACCGATACAATGTAAATTCCACATAACTCTAGAAGCGGGTTGAGCTCTACTCGCATTGGCCCCATAGTGTGTCAGAAAAGAATTCTGATAAATTTATATCCAACATCTGTCGTGTCGTGTCCTGTCCGACAAAAGCGAAAAAAAAACAATTACAGATGAATGAATACCTTAGAGCGTTCTACAGCAGTCAGTATAACTTAATTGTCTGTCCAATCAAAAATGTTATTTAGTTATGCTCATAAAATTTGCGCCACAGTAGCGACATAACTCGGGGATAACTCGATAAAAAGTTATTTTTTCGTTATCCCGCCTACGTTTTGTACTTCTGTGACACCCGAGATAAATTTTGGCTGCATATCATTTGCTTAGGATTTTGAGATCAATCAGGTCATTGGCAAAGATTAGTTGCATGTCATTGGCTCCAGTTGATAGTGAAGAACGATGATTTGAAGTCGAAGACGTGGTTCTAAATGACACAAACAACATTACACCGTTAAGCCTAACTGGGGACCAAAAATACAAACCAAGGCGACCACAACTTTACCAGTCACGTTCTACCGAGAAAAACTTATGCTATATAGTTATACTGACTGCTGTGAAGTTTTTTTAGTGTTAGGTTGAGAGGAAGTTATACTGGTCTCTGATTGGTGCACAAATAGTTATGATATACTCACTGCTGGAAACACACTTAAAGCGTAGGAGGTGTATCGATAATAAACGATATTATTTGAATAGGCAGATTCTTGTAGTAGCGGAGCTACCCTTACTTCTTTGTCAGAGGAAGACTTATAGACTAGTAGAGTCTCTTAGCGTATAAATCTAAGCGGGTATTGACTGAAAAGGGTCTCAAGTCTTGCAGACTTGGTGAGACTTAACATTAAGTATCTTGACAAGCTCGCAAGCTTCTAGTCCTGGTTCAGGAGACTAATGACTCCAAGTAATCACGTGGCACTAATTCGCATGAGTACTAACTAGCCTTAATACAGGCACTTAACTCTTACGATCAAAGACGTCTTAGAAAGACACGTGTCTGAAACTGATCAAAGGGGGAACTGAATGTATTTACTGATTTATAGCGATAATAAACCTCACTTACGTATTTAACCTTGAAACTATGCTACCTAATCAAATATTAATCATGGAGATTCTTCTGGTGTTACCACACCAGAACTACACTGTCTTTTAAGACCCTATTACGATAGATATCCTCTAACCATAACCGATAGGGTACGGTATTATCGCTTAGCGTATGTGGTACAATAGTACGCCTGAAAGTGGAACTGATCTCTTTATGTGCATATCAAACCAGCGTACCTCATCTCAATCATTTGTGTAAATCCGTTAAACTTGGTGGCAATGCGATACGCCGTCCACACTTGGAAGTCGGAGAGCCCGTTGTCATGCTTCCAGATCGGGAAGATGATGGGCCGCAGCCTGTATCCACGTATCCGTGCAAATAATCGAATCCTATCGCTCCAGTAATGGTTGCAATGGTAGGGTAAGCAGGCGTTTGTAGAGCTGAAACGCATGTTGATCGATTGCCTGACGTAGGGAACCAATAGGAACCGTATAGGGCACCGTCTAAGCGTATCGATGATGGCGAGGGTGTTCGTAAAAGACCACTCCGTGTTGTCTGAGGTGCGTAGCCCAGCTTGAACGCGTACCGTCCGACTCCGGGTCTAGCTCCGGTACCAGACCAACATCTGACAGCGAACGGCCTCCGCGACTCAGTCCCCCATTCGAAGTCATGACAAAACGGGAAGATGTCAAACTGACAAGACAGGCTTCAGTTTGACATCTCCCCGTTTTGTCATGACCAGTTCCGACCGAATCGGGAAATCAGGTGACGCCAACAGAATAGAAGTCGCCCATCACCGTAATTTGGGCTGGGAATACGTAACACCCCCGGCCACGGCGGTGGGTGGTGGGTGTGCACGTTTGTGAGTATTTTGTTTTATGTTGCAATAAATATATATAAAACAACAAATTTGTCGAGACGATTTTTTGGTCTCGACAGATTTATGCTGCTCATGAACGTGGTTATACATGTGGTCTATGGGGTGCTATATACACTATTTATAAACTCGGTTTATCGGGGTTTTGATAGTCACCCAGTGATCACATTCACTTTTAGGGCCACATGAATACCAAACGTCACCATCCATCAATTTGGATAAGTTGCAGTGTTTAATTGATCGGTCAACTGACAGCGTTGCTTGGCATCGATCGGTCACTCACTTATAACCCTGATCACAATTCACGCAGCAATTCATTATTGTTGTGGAAAGTATACAAGTGGGGCGACAAGACTTTTTAGACAATTAACCTGAAGGGTGAGCGTCCGTCACGTACTACGGAAAGATTCGATGGATGCTACTAGCAGACTGTGAATTCCCAGAGAGATGTTGCCGCAGTACTCTGGGAGACGACGACACCATACATATGTAGTAGGAAGGTAGGAGTTTCATAAGAAGATAATGAACATCAATTCCAAAAACTAAGTGAAAGACGAAGGCGGGTTCTCATCACAACATGTCTGCAAAAAAGGTGTTAATAAAGATCGTAATACTTCATATATTCATTTTTACGAACGTTACATCAAAACCAATTTATTGCAAACCCGAATGGTAGCTATTACTGACTGTGCGCAAGGTAAATGCCGAATTTTAAACCTGTTTTTATGTCTGTTGTCTGTAAATAGCGCAAGTTGTACCTCACAGTACACTTTTCACTACGTACTATATAGCATATTCCCTCCTAATAAGTATATGTGCATTATAGGTATTACTCGTTGATTAGGTCGCGTGACGGCATGAAAGTGTAAGTCACACATGCACTAATGCAAGCACGTAATTGCCTCGAAATTGATCAAGCGATAAATGAGGCTAATAAAAGAATGCTCCACACTTACGGGCAGCGGAATTCTTTCACCTCCGGCAAACAGTGACGTGTAGTGGTACCACCCGAAGTACTTGATTGACTAAAATAGTAAGATTATTTGGTCACCCTCCTCTCTCGGTGATAGAGGAAGCTCCTTCAATCTAATTTCATGTCAGTGATTAATATATGTCATCGGCCGAACGTTTTGGTAGACAGCATAATCGAATATGATCATTCTTTGCTCCTTTTTTCTCCCATCCTTTTTCTTAAAATATCGACAAACATCGATGGGTAGCGTTAACGCACAACAATCCATCAGCATTTTTATTATTCAACAGACTCAGCACAATAATGCACTAGCCGCCATCTGCTCAAAATGGGAATGTTAATATACAAAACTTAAATCAGTTCACTGAACTGGATTATTTATATAATAGGGTGAGCAGCAATCTTGCTCCCCCGTCTTACACTCATCCCTTTCTTCATAAATAATAAGTTTTAGCTTACTCGCGCGATTTCTATGATTTGGAGTACGTGAGGTTACGGGCGCAAACAGCTCTCACTTCGTTTTATGGTTACATCTCCCTTTTATAGTACAGTAGAGTTCACATTGTTATATTTGCCTTTTTGCTTTTAACAAGGCAATGGTTTGATGAAAGTTCTGTCCGACAAACCATGATGGTTAATGTCCAAAAAACCTGTAAGCATTTGGGATTACTCAAAAAAACCATTTCAGTTAAAAACCACATATGTTCTGACATTTTTCATTTCATATGGCTGGATGACCAGCAGCGTCTAAGTGGACAGAAAATTGGTACAGCCATTCCCTGGAGAACCCATAGACTTGGTGGAGACAAACTCCATACACTAGCCGAAGTTATGAATGCATAAATTTTAGGTTCTGTTTTCTGTTTAAAGTAGAATTCAGTAAACAAGCGGTTTTTACCCACTTAAACCACATCATAACCATGTCCTAAGTACGCCTCAAAAGTGCAGAAAGGCTCGAGATCTGCCAGCTTAAGGCCAAGAATCCGAAAATGATCCAGTGTCTTGGCAAATTGAGCTCCCAGCAAATTTGTAGTTCAGATACTTAGTTTTCCATCTCTAAAATATTCAAGAAGCACGCCAATCTGTTATGTATGACCGATACCGATTTTTTCGATACACGACCGCGCGGCGGTTAATATCCGAAGTTGGAGGAAGCCCTGTCATTTTGGGTGCTTACACGGAATGTTTCCCTAACTGAAGAAAGGATTGAGTTTATGCAAAAGTGTTTCATGAACGCCTTAGTCTCCCTGAGGACGCCATCAGGCTCTCCAGTGAATTGTTGCAGCGCTTCCAGTAGCAAAATAATCTAAACCATCATGATACACCGCTAGAGTGGTTCATCATGTGGAAAAGTCATGTATGTAGCATTGGGTGGACTTCGGGCTGTAATTGCTCGCAATGAGCCCCAATTTCTTCAAGATGGATGAAATGGTATGTGTGAGATTCAAGAAATCTTGATTTAGGCTAATGTTGTACAATATTTAAAATGCTTCGGGCCCATTCTGCATCATGGTTTCAGAGAAAAAGTCTGTGCAGAAAGAGATTGAGATATCAAAAACTGGAGGTTAGACTTGATTGAGTTCCTAGATAAGTTTTAAGTTCAGGTTTATTCAGATCAATAATATTCTTCTTCCCTATTTATTTAGGCACCCTCTATTGTATTTACGAGCAAGGAGGATGTTACTGATAAACTCAAGCCTTTTTGTATTGGGAAATCAAAACAAATATGTGTTTCAAGCGCAATTCCGATAAGCAGCTCAAATTCTACTACTACTGGAACAACATGAAGGTATGCATGTCTTATGATTCTTTCAGGGGTGGTTGTAGAAATTCGACACTGATATGAAGGTAAGTAAATCCATAATTTTCAGTTCTATTGAAATCTATCTGCGCGCTTAAAAACTCTTATAACACAGCAGTATCAGTCCCAGGTCAGCAAGAGAAAGATATATTTTATCTCAATAATGCACCATATCGTACTACCAATGCTATGAAGGTGTAGAATGTCCACGTGCAGCTCCTGCGTCCCAACAATACCTTAAAAATTCAGCCCACGGATACCGGAATCACCGCAGCTGACAATATCCACTACAGTCGCCGCCATTTTCGAAATGCTGTGATACGGGGAGGACGCGTCGATGTCAACAGATACAAGGTTGACCAGTGGACCGACTATAAATGAAGCGTGGTGGCTTATAAAGAGATTTAAACTGCAACTTTGGCAAACTGTTTCACCCGCACTGGTATCTTTACATCCACGCCTCATCATTCTGTGGTTGATCGGGAGAGGTAGAAGGTTAAACAGGGATGGCAGGATGCCGTCGAATGTCTTCCTTTTAAGAATCCCACGCCGTTGCCAATATGATAAATTTAGTAAAGGGGGGGGGGTGATGTAGCACTCCTGGACCTGGATGACATTGGTATCTCCATATTGTGCAGGAGGCTGAAGTGGGGTAGGTACAGGAGGAGGAGAAAGTGGAAGTTGCGAATACCAGCAAGAAGGAAGTCTTAAGTATGTAGCTGTAACTGCTTCCACCACTAATTGTCCATCCCTACTAAAAGGATTTATCCATAGGCGTTTCCGTGAGATTCAGATTTGTATCAGTACGACTGCGCACCACTCAAAGAAATCTCAATACCTAGATAAATTAGTATTGTAAACTCTGACACTTATTCCCCTTCAATTACATGCATTTTCATACATGAGTATGATTTGTTTTGCTCAAGAGTACTTCCGTATGTTTACTTCGTGTCCCTCAGGAAATGCGTAATATTTGATGGTTGTGAGCTATAAGTTATGCGTTAGCGACCATAAAATAAGCATGTTGGAACGCAAATTAAGATTTATGAGGTATGAGGATATGAGTTATCCGAGGAACGACAGTACAAGCTACTAAGTTCATACACATGTGGTATCTAGCATTGTTATTACCAATACATATGTGGTTAAGAATAAAAACAGATGTATGTAATGCAACTTGACGAAGGCCACAAAAAGATTACATTAGAAAGCAGGCAGGTGTAACGGAGTTAAACAAACGGTTGTGATGAGGTACGCTGGTTTGATATGCACATAAAGAGATCAGTTCCACTTTCAGGCGTACTATTGTACCACATACGCTAAGCGATAATACCGTACCCTATCGGTTATGGTTAGAGGATATCTATCGTAATAGGGTCTTAAAAGACAGTGTAGTTCTGGTGTGGTAACACCAGAAGAATCTCCATGATTAATATTTGATTAGGTAGCATAGTTTCAAGGTTAAATACGTAAGTGAGGTTTATTATCGCTATAAATCAGTAAATACATTCAGTTCCCCCTTTGATCAGTTTCAGACACGTGTCTTTCTAAGACGTCTTTGATCGTAAGAGTTAAGTGCCTGTATTAAGGCTAGTTAGTACTCATGCGAATTAGTGCCACGTGATTACTTGGAGTCATTAGTCTCCTGAACCAGGACTAGAAGCTTGCGAGCTTGTTAAGATACTTAATGTTAAGTCTCACCAAGTCTGCGAGACTTGAGACCCTTTTCAGTCAATACCCGCTTAGATTTATACGCTAAGAGACTCTACTAGTCTATAAGTCTTCCTCTGACAAAGGAGCAAGCGTAGCTCCGCTACACTTGGTAGCAGTTGTAGTCAATCTACGCTTGAGTCTGATAAGGACTGTTTCTCTTTCAGGAGGTAGACAACAATCCACCTCCCTGAGGCTAAACGACTAGCTCTGGAGAAGCAAAGAGCGCTAGTCGGGACTGAACAAGTGTATTTGATATCTGCACAAGTTTCTGGCGTGATTCGTACACGTCGTGAAGCTTTCATGCAGTTTGAGTCCACTCAAATTGGGCAAGTACATGACCGTTTGGCATCGGCTATGCCTACTCGGTATGTTACCATATCATATGAAGAGCCAAGGGATCGCCCACTTGTCTTGGGTGTAAAGACATTTGAGGTAACAGAAGGGGAGAATCTCCTTCTGTGTAACAGAGAGGTGGAAATGGTCATGAACTCCGCTATGCTCCGGTCGGAGTAACAGCGAGTTGGGATGGCTATCTCAATATTAGGTGGTCGATCCAGAGAATGGGCTATCACATGTAGCACGTCGGTAGACGAGGCTTTCCCCACATGGGATTTGCTTCGCCTAATCAGCCATATCGGGTGCGTTCCTTCTTCCTATCTGCCCATCAGGGCAAGAAAGAACTATCGAACTATGTCCAGATATTGAGAGCTCTAATCGATGCCATGCAGCTTCATCCCTTACCAGAAATGGTTTTGGTTACCATCTTCATGGAGGGCCTTCGTACTGGCGTGGTTCGAACGGAAGTATTCCGGGTACGGCCCACCTCCTTTGAGGCGGCTGTGGATATAGCGTTGATTGCTGCGTTTAACTTGAAGGCAGCCCGTTTAAGCACCCATGGGTACAACCCAACTTGGCGAACTCCTATAATTCGTTTAATACGCCGGAGCCTATGGACCTGTCTCGCCGAGACGGACGAAAAAGCAGAGCTTCAAGCTATAGAACAATATTGTAACATTCAACGCTGTTTCATGTGCGAAAACACAAAGCACCTGCTATCTAATTGCCGTTTACGTCGGGCACGCCAGGCTTCTTCAAAACGAACTCCCGCCGCTAACCAGAAGTCTGGTATGGTGCGGCAAAACGTATACTCCTAGTAGACGCGGGGCGCCCTGCTGGGGAAGAACTAGGTTCTGTTTAGCCTATAGGAGGTAGTGAAGAGCAGAATTTAGCCCTAAGGAGTCCCGTGCACTCTAACACAGGACGTGAATACGAGGCAGGCTTGTTGGTAGCAAAGGCGACTGTTAAGGGATTTTACAAACCCTGGTCGATTTTGATCGACTCCGGAGTATCCGGTAATGATGTCAGATGCTGTTCCCTTGAAGAGGATCCACGTTATGTTGGGGCGCTAAAAGCGCACACGGGTGATACGATCACTGTTCGCTTCGCGACAGGAACTCTAGTCACTGCACCCAAAGTTTCTGTGAACTTGGGTGTGAAGTTCCTTGATTTTGATAGTATCGAACGCTGTTTAGTCCTTGATTTGGACTTGAGATATGATCTCATTCTTGGTATGGCTTAGCTTGAGCGCTATGAGCCATGGATCGACTGGAGGTCGAAAACATTAGGCGCCACGCGCACTGCCCCTAGCGGAGCTTTGAAGAGTCATGAACCCACCTCTGCTAATAATCAGAAGTGCTACTGGAGCGAGCCACTGGCTGCAAATGTCAGTGTGCTGGACATCGGAATGTCAGAGTTAGTTTATTCTGACGATCTCAAGAAATGAGTATGGAGCAAAGCTCGATATGTGATATTGACACGGCACGTACTCCGTTGATTGGAAGTCGTTGTTACGACAACGTACTGAATTCTGAAAGAATTTTTGACCAAGCGTCAAGTCATCAATGTTTGGACTTATCAGATGAGCGTGGAGTGGCACGTAAGTACCCACTGAGTGACGTTGGCTGTGACAGCGACGCGCTGAATGTCAATATTGACGTTGGTGGTGAAATACCAAGGCATCCCGAGCCCGGCTCAGCGGATGCGCATGAAGTGGTACGTAATCCACATGATGACGACGTCACGTCAAATGAATTATCATCAGATGTCGGTAGTAACGTCATCTCTAGGTTGGAGCAAATTACGTTTGACGATGGTATCGATCAGAGAGATACGAATCACACATCGTGTGCTGTGTCACAAAGTGATGATGACTATCAGATGTAAACACTCTTCAACGGAGTGACTGGTGTCTGTGATGGAACGGCTAGCCTTGAGGCTATCCCCTCGTTAGGTACGCTTTCTACAACTCGAAGAGTTATCATTCGATGAGTTTGATCACTCACTAAAGAATGAAAACCTTTCAGAGGTGGTGGTCATTCGACCCAACATCATATTGTTGGACGCTACTTCAATTTTGGATGAAACCGTTCTGGAGGACTCAAAAGCAGCAATTAGTGCGCGTAATGGGTCATCAGTATTGAACGACCCTCATGATTCCTTTTATTCCTTAGTCAAGGATTTTCAAGACGGAGTATGCCACGATCCACCCTCTGTTCTACCTCCAGATAGAGGTGTCCGTCATGAAATTGACTTAGTTCCTGGGACTACATACTGTGTCACATGACATTGGCCCTTGCCTCAGGAACAATGTGATGTCATTGATGACTTCTTCCGTGCTAAGCACGAGGCAGGAATGGTTCGTAAGAGTAAATCTCCACATTCGACACCGACATTTTGTGTCATAAATCCGAACGGCAAGTGGCGCATTGTGCGTGCTTATAACAAACTTAATGCGGCTACTATTCCGGCACAGACACCCATTCCTCGAATGGATGTTTTTCAAAACAACATGGTTGGTTGTACTATGTATAGCGCGCTCGACTTAGTTGATGGATATTATCAATTGCTCATGCGAGCGAGTAGTATTCTACTTACAGCAGTGAGCACCCCGAGTGGTATGCTATGGCAATGGCTCGTGATGCCTCAAGGTCTGTCTAATGCTCCGGCAACATTTAATCGTCTGGTGACGCAACTTTTCCGCCCACATCAGGGTTAGGCACAGACGTACTTTGATGACATTTTTGTCCTAGTCGTGCCGAACAAGGTCGGTCAGATGTTGAAAATCACATCGGTGATTTGCGAGCCGTACTCGAGTGCATGCGCACTAATAAATTGTACAACAACGCGTCTAAATGCATTTTTGGTGCACATGAGATTCCTTTTCTAGGATTTGTCATTGGTAAGCGCGGTATTAGAGCGGATCCCGATAAGGTCAAGGCTATAATGGACTCGCCGATTTCTAAGAATCAAAGAGACTTGCGTAAGGGGCTTGGCCTCGCCAATTACTTGCACAAATACAGTGAATATTACGCTGATATGGCTCGGCCATTAACTGATCTTCTTCAGAAGGACATATATTGGTGCTGGGACAATACCCATGCTGACGCATTTTGGGCAATAAATGAGAGTCTCCTCCATGCTCCCATTTCGGCGTTGCCAAATCCTGAGTACCCGTTTAGTGTTATCTGTGATGCATCCGATTTTGCTATAGGCAGCAACCTGTTACAAATAGATAATGCAGTCCGCGAGAGAGTTATCGAATTTGAATCTCGTCAGCTGAAAGATGCTGAAAAGAACGATCCAGTTCATGACAAAGCGCTACTTGCTATGAAGTATGCGCTCGTCAAATCTAGAGTTAATCTGATTGGTTTCAAGCCATTCGTCATCTATACGGATCATGCATCGTTACGCACAGTGACACAGTCGCCTCACCTCTCTCAGAGAATGGCTCGTCGGCTTTCCTACTTTGCGGAATATAACTCCGAGGTGAAGTATAAGCCAGGAAAACAAAATGTGTTGGCAGATGCCCTCTCTCGCCATCCCGATTATAAGCTTGCTCATGTCACGACTCAGTCTTCTTCTATTGAGGAGTTAATTCGTGGGCATATCCACAGGATTATCAATGTGTGGCATTGTTTCATGCCCTTGGGAAGGAGGAGTACAAAGCCTCGGACAGTCAATTATCGGCACGCTTGCGGGCCAACCTGTATCAATATTCCATCGATAGTGGTATCTTGTGCTATTGCACAGATGTTACGGATACCGCTCGTATTGTTGTACCGCACGATGATGATTTAAAGTATCGAATTCGCTTTTAGGCCCATGATACCGCCTTGAGTGGGCATTTGGGCCGATAAAAGATTCATGGCTCTGTGAGTCTACACTACCAGTTGCCTACACTGTATAAATGTGTGAGCACATACGTGCGTATATGCGAAACGTGCAAGCGGATCAAACCCTCAGCACATTCGGCTGCGCCACTCGCCAGTTTACCTGTGCCCACGGGGTGTTGGGATTCCATGAGTATGGTTTTTATGGATCTTGTTTTGGTATTCCCAAAGACTGTGACGGCAATACGGGAATTGTGGTCTTTGTCGACTGTTTAAGCGAAATGGATCACTTGGCGGCGGTGCCGGATTCCATCGATGGCAAAAGTACAGATATGCTGTTACCTATCGTGTGTTTCTTCAACACGGGTTGCCGCCGGCAATCATCTCTGATCGCTACCCTCGCTTCACAGGCAAATTATGGACTTCCATCTTCAAGGTGCTTGGCACGCGATTGGACATGTCTACAGCGGATCATCCGCAGACCGATGGTCAAACTGAGCGATTTAATCGTGTCATCGGCGATGTTCTTCACACTGATTGTGCTGAGTCACCTAAGACTTGGATCTCGATGCTCCCTGTCATTGATTTTGCGTTGAACAAAGCTGTTCATTCCTCGACCGGATTTACTCCATTCTATGTGAATAGCCTCATGCACCCCCGCGTTCCGCTCACGTACCACTACGTGGTTCTGGGCTTGGTGGGGGAGAGTCTGCTTACGAGCTTGCTGAAATCATCCCTACCACGATGCAGAAACAAGTGATCGAGTTTATCGCTACACGCTTTAGTGTCTTACGACATGTGCGTGATGCAATGGTTGATAGACAAGACAAACAAAAAGAACAAGCTGATGCTAAAGGCAGAGAGTTTATTGATTCTTACGAAGTCGGAGATGAAGTCTTACAGAATGCTAAAAACCTACCTACAAATGCAGTGTCTACCGTCTTCAAGATAAAATTGCATCCGCGCTTCATTGGGCCGTTCACAATAATTGCTAAGAACGGCCTTGCCTATACACTCAATCTTCCGTGCAAGCTGTGCACACACCCAGTGTTATACGTTTGTTTGTTCAAGACATATCATGATCCTTCTCTCGTGAACCAGAAGGCGCTTTCGCCTGAAGGAGAGACGTTATCCCCGCTAAATGTATCTTCGTCAAGAGCTCCATCTGGCCATCTAGTTGAGGCAGGTTGTACTCCACCTTCCGCAGTCATTTGTCGACCGAGTCGATCGAGCCGTGACGGTTCATCTGCTCACGCAACTGATCCAGCTCAGTAGATGACTGTTCACGAGCGCGCTGTACTTGGTCGGGGATTTCCCGAAGTTATTTCTTGTCGTAAGAGTTAAGTGCCTGAGTTAAGGCTAAGTACTCTTGGGCATTAGTGACACGCAATTCCTTGGAGTTGTAGTCCCCTGAACCAGGACTAGAAGCTTGTGAGCTCATTAAGATACTTAAAACCAAGCCTCACCAAGTCTGTAAAGTCTTGATATCCTTCAAAGTCAATACCCGTTAAGTTTAATACACTAAGGGACTCTACGAGTCTGAAAGTCTTCCTCTGACAAATTAGTAAGGGTAGCTTCGCTACAATGCTTAAAAGCTTCCGGTTATCCATGATCTCCATTTCCGACTGGTATTCCGACTTCGCCCAGTCGGTTATGGCTTTTATTTATCCAAGTTACTCGTCCAGAGGTGATCCGATGTCCATCCCCTGGTCACACTGCTGCCGTTACGACGTGACGGTACCTTATCGTTGAGTGTATTCCAGCGTCCGTGCTTTAGTCTTTTCTCACCCGCGCCTGGTATCCACTCATCGTTGTTTCAGTGACGTAGATGCATATCAGAACGTAGCTATACAGCCCTTAGTCAGAGGAGGAATTACGACTCTCAAATTCACTTATTTCTACATTACTAAGCTCCTATAAGTTTAAAGAGTCACTTGTTCTTAAAACTAATTAACGAAGACTCTCAATGAGTCTTCAAGCTTCGAGAGATTTTTAGTCCTGGTCAGGGGAATACAAATGGATTTTAAGAATCTTACGCACAAGGTGCTCCAGAGTACGCGCCACAAGAATACTCTTACTGCTAGCGGTCTGCTGACGTCTAAACAAGACACATGTCAACACGAGATCAAAAAGGGAGCTAAAACTTCATTTCTATGTTTTATCTGTAATAGACCTCAATTAACTACCTACTACTTAGGTTGAGCTAATTCTCGTAGTAAAGGTTAGTACCCAAGAGATTGATGATTTGTACATAAATCTGTTATCAATGGATACCTGAGATTATCAACCGCATCAGTTATTAGAGATAAAACTTGAGGGATGTATATCGCATATACAAGGTATATTCATTTCGAACGGTAACCGTCCTGTGATCCCGTTACATGTACGGTAAACCTATCCTCAATCTTAAGCAATGCAACTCGAAACGTTGTCGCTGAAGCGCTGCGACTGGGCTGATACGTCTTCCGCGCCATCTCCTCCACCAGCACTGGACTCAGCACAATGCAGTTATTATCGGTTTGATTGATCCCTTAAATTGCCCCCTTTTCGCCGCTTCGGTATTAAATCCTTATCATTTTATCAGCTGTTTAGGCTCTGGTGCGATGGCAGGCATTACCGATCACTTCTGTTACCTACTATTATAAATAGTTGAGAATTTACAAGGCTTAGTCAATCCAGACACTTTTTCATAGAATTACTGATTTGTCGTTTGTATACATATAAATTTGGTGTATCAATTTAGACAGTCGATAAGTTCTATTGATGTTGTGGTGTCAATTTAGTTCCTATAATCTTCTGATCCATTACTGTTCCCAACGAGGATGGCTTACACGTAAGTGCCAGTTCCACAAACACAGTCCAACATGATGCAATCACCGTTATATCCTTTGTACGATCAAGAAGTCAACTATATCTCGAAAGTAGCGTGATTAGATGTCACTGTATTCCTACATGTTCGATTAAGTCATTAATCTCATCTTAAATCGGTCATCACTCTTTAAGATTGTGCCATTATGCATTACTGCTTAGACTTCATAAGCCATATCCAATTTACTCCCTACCCCGCTATGGCTTACTGTATATTAATAAAAGGGCCTAAATGCAGCAAAACTGAACGACTATTTACCAGCTCGTTGGTAAGAAAGAAATCAAATAGCAGTACTTATCCTTGGTAGGAGTTTGTGCGCGCATGTCAAAGACGTATGGTCAATACGGCAGGCGTCTCATAATCGGTTACGGAAAGTTACTAGCACCTGGTAATATTTTTAAATTAATAGAGGAGGCAGATGAAACGATATAAGCAGCTGTAGGCTGTATCAGACATTATATTTTTGAATGAAACGGCACATCTAGCGTCAATATTGATTAATTTTGAAAGATAAAAGTGATGAAGAGCACCTCTTTATATACTCAAATAGAATATCTGGAGCATAACTATCGCGAGGAGCTGACAGGGTGTGCTGCGCAAGGGAACTCTGAATGCGTTGTTGCGTCCCGTTACCCGCATGGCACTCGGTAAGGGATTGCAGAATCGAGGCAGGTGGTACAGGCTTGTCATGGTCAATCCTAAGCGATGCTAGTCAAATCGGAGCCTGCTGATCTGACTTGCACAATCATTATGGTAGCAGAATTGCCTAGAAACTGGTATGCTAACTGTGTCACTTTTTAGCCATTGCATGGGCGGAGAGGTGAAGTTATTGAGGGTTGAGGACTGCGCAGCCGCCGTATATTGGTTACTGGGACATTCAATGTGTCAATAATGCTAAGGTGATAATTTTCTATAGCTGTTGCTGTTGGTTTTCATGGACAGCCTATTAACTAGCAGCTTTTATCCTGACCTGACAACACGACTTATTGTGAAGACACAAATTACAACATTGCAGCGTACATGTTTCATTTGCTTCCTTTCGGTCACCTCTTTATGGTTAGCATTCTTTTGGATGCGCTCTTGGTTTCTGCGAGAGCTCATTCATGCATAGGATGACTGTGGTTTTCTTAGGAGTATTATTCTCTTTAGAAAGAAGTGTGTATTTAGACCCGCGGCATCGAATCGTCCATGTGTTCTATCACCGCTTATCACAAATTCCATAAAGTCGTGACGGCACCAAAGAGCATAGTAGGGCATACACATACTATCGCATACGAGCGGTCATTAATCGAGTATATGATATTGATATATGATAACAATAAGCCCTGTTCTTTGCCAGGTATTCCCAGTTTCATGAGTTTTGTTGCATCATCTAAAACCTTCTCATAGAGACGCAGAAAGATTCGCGCGAATCGACGCGAAGAAATATATCTTGCGTTTTTGCAGTAGGCGAATTATTCCAATTGCTTCGATCAAATCGTTTTTATATTTGATACATTAAATGATCACTTCTGATAGGTTATTGGCGCTGTATTAAATGCGGCGTGCCCATTGTAGAGGCAAATTTGCCTGAATCCAATTTCGTGAAAAAGATGAGATCCAACCAACTTCTTTTATAAATGCAATCTGTCGACTATCAATATCATCTGCACATTCTGTCGGTATATACCATTTCTTCTCATGCAAGATCATTGTGAAAAACGCCATTGTTTTGGCTTTTAAGACCAAATTTATTCATTTTCGCAAAAATATCGCACCTTTCCGTGTGATCAAATATCGATGTTGCTGATCTATTATGTGCTTTATATATACATGCCAGTAGCAAAGCAGATGTTGAGGATTGATAAAAAGACCTCTCAAGCGTAAAAAAGTGTTTGATGTGCTTGTGTGACAAGCACTCTGCATCAATAACTATTCGCAATCGACGTAAGAGTACAATACAAAAGACTGTTCGTCTCTGGTGGAGGTTTGTGTTTGAATAAATTCCAATGCATGTATCCGCTACATAGATATAAGGTTGCTAGCCGGTATCGAGCGCGGGACAGGCAGCAATACGGCTATAACCGACCCATCGTTGGTTTTGTAACGGACTTAGTAGCTAACACTATGGAAACTTGAGTGAAATCCCGCTTGTGCATGGTGCATCGAGTTGCACATCCAACTTGTATTTCTTTCACCCTTTCACCCTCAAAGCCATACTCATCTAAGTCTCCTACACCGTCGTTCTCCGAAGTCGACTTCCATCATTGCCCTTTTTTCCTTAGTTTGCACCATGCAGTAGCTCTAATTACGTAACCTTCCAATTGGTCATTTTTCACGATGTACAGCATGCCAACTCCACATACTGTTTTGTTCAGTACACCCCATCGGTTTGGTCTACAGACTTTGTTTGCTTTATTTGCATCAACTGTGAAACATAACTCAGGTAGAAGATCCGGAGCCCGGCCGCGTCGCGTTGTATGAAATCTTCTCGTGCATCAAAGCTCCCATTGCCAAAGCCTAAGCAATTTTTTAGGATGTACAATACATTTTCTTGCTTTGTATTCGATTGAAGATATATTAAGCGAACAGGAGGCATGAATCGCCTTATTTGTTTATATTTTCTAAACATTTAGCAACGCTAGTACGACTTATTGATCGGGTTAAAAGCTCTCTCTGTTACGATATGTTTGTCCCTTTTGACAAAATAACGTTAAAGTCATTTTTAAAGCATGATTGCCTAATGCACTTAAACATAAAGCTTATATTGCGCTCTTTCAGCCCGTGTTGGTTGCTTATTCACAACATTAATGCAGGCCGAGAAATCACTTCATATCCATCATTTTGAAGGGTTTAACACCTCTGAGGATTGAGAATCATGCAGGCCACCGATTTTCACGGTTGAAAACTTAAACTAAAGCTTAAACCAGGAAAAACACCAATACATTTGGTCGAGAAGCTAAATTCATTTTGATAAATCTTTATAGCCGCCCAAAGTGGACGCTTCATGGGGCCATATGAACGCAACTTTGCCTATATAATGTAGGTTCTTTTTTTTCAATTAGTTTCAATTGCATGTATCGTCTTAAACGGTACACACAATTTGCGTGTTTGACAGTAGTGCTCTCGTTGTCGAGGATGTGCACATACCCAAACGCTCAAAGAAAACCTTAAAGACCTCGTATGCACTGGCACTATATACACACTACTCCAGTGTGCTGGTGCTAACATGATGGTAAGTCGTACTGATTTCAATTCAGTGGTGCTAACACATGCAAATTTCTTGAAGTCAAATGTAAAAGCGTGGTCGCGTCACCGTGTCGCTCGTCAGACCTCTTAGATGTACCATCCAAAATTTAGAGTTACAGAGGCAAGGCAACAAATAACTCATACGCACTTCAGAAGACGATGGAGACTATGCTATATGGTAAGAGGTTATACACTACTCTCTTTGGTATATGTGACGGGGTATGTCGGTCTTTACGCTCTGTAAAATACGCAACCGCAATGACAACATGGTGAAGACCAATGCTATCAAATCTTTGCTGACGGAGCAAAACAAGCGCGCGAACGGATTTAATCATTCGATTTTTCAGCGATCCGACACTGCTCTACTCAGTAATGTACAACCTTAATCATCTATATGTGAAATGTTTTTGAATGACATATCGTCTTAGCGGATTCATCCGTCTTTTGAAGATCCGGCCACTCCTGTATGTACGTATCCATTTCAACATATCAAACACGTGTGCAGTGTGAATAAGGTTTACGTTATGTGAAATATTAGACATTGTACACGCGAGGTTATCAAATAGGTGAATGATTCAGGCAGCAATCGCCAGGCCGAGAAAGGATGCTGTCAATGGTTCTTAACAGATAGATAGCTAAGTATCTGTTATTTTGTTATAAAACAATCGCAAGGTGAATACCATCAAGAAACGTCTAGTTGGATCAGTTGAAATCAATCCCTTGACTTCCGTACGGAAAATGAAGTACGTCGACATTTTGATAGACAACGCCATCCCTGCAATCACCGAGTAGTTAGCGTCACAGGAAACGCAGCGCCATCTAACATCAACAGGACAAGGCGAGACCATTAAATAAGGAAGATGACTCGTAAGTGAGACTGGAAGCCAGCTGTATCTCGAACTGCGCGTATATTATGCCAGTTTCCTAATTGCCCAGACTATGACGGGCCAAATAAGGCTATTTCGGTCTATTCATACGCTGCAGTCAGAAGGGCACCTCGCATGTAACGGGATAAGCCCGTTGCATAAAATTGGTAACGAATGTATCAATTTGAATATTATCTATTTCGACGATATTCAATCAACACCACTTGAGAAGAGGTGATGTTGGCAGAATATTATTACCTCAGGGGATAATATTCTGGGGTGCTCCACTTTTGGTTGAAGTAGATACAACATCAACTAAATCAACCACCAATCGCTGCTGGACGCGCGCAATGGGTGGTGAGCAAGAAATTCATATAGGAGGTTTCAGTTTAATATGGTTAGATCAAGACAAAGACGATTTACAAATAAACGTAACTATATTAAATACAGTTCTACGTTTTCCTTAAACAGAGCTTTCTAGTTCTGTTTACTTTGCTGCGCTTCCTCACGCCACGTGTACGTGACGTCGGGAGCACCCAACCTTGTGTTCAGTCAACACAAAGGCGTGCCCCGTAACACCGCAGCTACGAAGAGTGGCTAGATGCAGTAGAAAAGTCGTTCTTGGGTCTCAGATTAGAAAACTTTGTAACGTAATTCTTCTAATTCAGTAGTGTATAACTGCAGCACTAAAATATGACAGCGGCAGTGCCTACGAGCTCCCCATTCCAATGAGCCACTCTTCGTTGAAACGGATTTTTTACCGGTCCCTTTGTTGCCCCTAGAGCTTGTATGAATAGCGAGGTCTCAAATTACGAATTCGGAGTGATACATGTCAAGTTACCTTGGAACTCTGCAACTCTATTTTGCAGAAACGTACAAACATTAGGGAGCAAAAACTTGTTCGATTTGGGACAAAGACAATGAAACAGAGGCAATATTATTAAGTTACCATTACAAGCTCCCGCATATGTATCTACATGTCTCTGGTATTAGCGTTGTCATGAGACTTCGACTCTCCTACTTTCAGGCGTTAGTTTTACCGTCTAAGACGGGATCACTCGATCGCCGCTACCTTCTAGTCCCGTCGCCTGTAGTTTACCCAAATATACTATAATTACCCAAAATTGTACCCTATAGGATGTCACTCATTTGCTGCTTCCAAAACGTATTTGTATTTGCCGGATCAGCTTTTTATAAATATTAATCGTATTTACCCACTTCTTTTATTTTTGTTACGCTCAACTTCGATCGTTTTTACATATTTTTTTTCGTTGGAAGTTGTTTGATTCACTCCCTTTTTGGTTAGATTCACTCTCTTTTCTTTCATTTTTAAAAAATTTAAAGCAGTCGATTCTGAATGGTCAATATATGTGTAAAATCTCCTGTTCAGCATACCATATAAACCGGTATCGTCCTGCTTAAACGAGAAGTTACGATAGTGCATACACCTCAAGACCGTACCTGGTACGACGGTCGTCCGTTAACATCTCATTTCTGGCTCTTGCACTACAGCACGTTCGGTTAGTACAACTCCTCATTCTGCATCCTCTGTATTAGTAACACAAAACCAGCCACCTCTTTAAAACGCGCATCCTAAAATTGTTGGGAGTGGGGTAGATGGCACAGACGCTCTCAACGTCTGTGGAGGTTTAACGATGGCATAATTATTAAAAATGTGATAAATGACTGAATTACGGGTGAACCTCATTTTTACGTAAACGCGCACTTTTATCCTTTTGGACACTTAAATGTGTCGATAAGAAGAAGAATAGAACAGTGCAGTATCGCGTGGTGTTGATTATAATGAAAAATATTATAATGGCCACACGATACTAGACTTTGTGCTTATTCTATACGGCTCATTTTCTCCGTCGTGTGACATCTACGTCTCTGTTTCTACTGATATTCAAATGCGCATAAATGCACTTAATCATCTCCATTGCCACCACCTCTGACATTTTCGTCTTATTCATTTTCACCTTTTTGATTCCATCCTTTTGTTATTTTGATATTTTTCTAACTCTTAAATATCATTCGAAGCTGCGCGTGAACAGCTTACCTATTTTCAATATTATTAGGAGTTCTGCTGTTAAGGTTGTAGTATTTTGGCCTTGAAATACTATCCATAGAGAATTTGGTAGATATAGTTTACTATCACTAGATATAGACGCTTTCTTACCCATATACTTATAATTATAGGCTAAGTAGTGTACGCAGGAGCATTGTCGCCATCCTATCTCTCTATGGAATCGCCTTGTCTTAAGGTAATGGCAATTGGTGGGGCCGCTAGGCCAATGGACGACGACATATAGTTTTAACAATAATTCTACTTTCGAGCGTATTAAGGAGAAAACGAGTATACTTAGCGACTAAGTACGAACCGATGACAACTTATTGCTACACGTGCTTACTGAACGAACTAAAAAAGAGTAAATTTAACAATTCCCTTTTCGTATTGTTGGTGCTTGTTGTATTCTTGGCCGAGACTCAGATTAGTTCTTGCGGCAAGGAGGAGCAGGTCCACGCGTTGTGTCCAGCGCAACGACACATGCGACAACACTGAGCAACGATAACTGGCTCAAACACCAGCTCCACATGCTCAAACTCTAAAAAATAATCGCGTTGGTCTATAAAATAGTTGGTTCGTCTATCGTGACGAATGGCTGCGTGCTTGGATACTTTCTGGTCCATGTACCATTGCCATATTACCATTATTCAAGCTCAATAGACCGTTTAAACGCATCTGTCTCTGATGGGTGTATTCGATTACCTTAGTTGCTGAAGCGTTACCCGATGGGCCTCTCTTCCAAGTCAGTGGTAGAAAACTAGTCACTACCGTCTTCGACGCTTTTCGGGTGTCATCAAGAAGACAGGGCTACGTATCGTTTGCGCGGGTAACCCTGTCATCACTCGCTTTATCTTTTTCTGCAGAAAAAAGGAGTTATCAACGGAGCTAAGAATATTCCACCAGCTTGGTAACGAGAGAAGGCTGGACGAAAAAATGTAAAAGTGGCCTTTCTATCTCTCTCTCTCATCCTTGTAGTTGACCGCGTTTTCGTATCTTCATTCTCACGAAGCGCAACAGGTTCGGCCATGTTGGCAACCTTGCGCTGTACAGCGCTTGGTGTCTGTACTCGTGTATATGCTGCTTTTGTTAGAACATTGCGCTTGAGTTCCTCCTCAAGTCTACGAGACCACCTGCTCGCGCACATTTTACAGCTTCTTCGTAGGTAATTCTACTTATTAATCCTAAACTAAAAGCGATAGTAGATATGGATTAAAATGATGAATAAATGTAACAACTGGTTTCGGCAACTACATATATGTTTTAGGCAGCACAAACGAGTGGTATCTCATTGGGTACAATTTCGGGTAATTGTATTATATTTGGGTAAAAATAAGGGCGGTGGAAGAAGAAGATAGCGGCGATCGATTGATTACTTATAAGAATAATGCGCGATGTTCATGTCCGACTCAATTATACTAGGATAACATCCAGAAAAGATGAGCGGGTTGTGGCAGCAGAGCAAAAATTCGTGTCTCAAACCGCCATTTCAATCCCATCCGGCGAGGTTATTGATCACATGGGTACAAATGTGCATAAAAACGCAAGAGGAAAACTATAGCTATTTCGGTATTGCTGCCTTACCTGGTGCTGATGGTATTTGATATTTTCCCAATTCTAGTACCCCCATGAGCATAATTTCTCAACTCAAGTACCCTTGACGAAATGAGCTGATGCCCCCCAATTTGTGCAGTAATTAATTAAAATACTCTTACAGTATACCTGACCGAAAACAGGCACCGCTCATCGATCTGCGACAACTGTAAGGAGCAACAAAGATTTTTTAAGAAAATCAAATTCGAGGTTGTCTCTCGCGCCACACATACCTCACAAATATTATTTACGAACACGATGGGCGTGATAACACGCAGCGGTGGTGTATCCGTCGGTAGACAGCAAGCTCATTGGAAGTGCGCGTGACCTGTTGAGTAGTATTTCATATTAAGTGTCATCTATAAGTACTCATTATTGTGTAGCTTTATTACGAAGCTAGCCACGATAACGCATAGCTCCAATTGCTCTAGTCATGCAGAATTCCCGCTCATGCTTTGTCCCTACAATCGTCTTTTTAGCATTGCTACTGCTGCGTGTTATCACGCACAACTTGCTTCGCATTAAAGAAAAATGTGGATCTATTGTTTGGTATTGCGAGCAAAACACCTTTTTTCTTGCTTGAACTCCGTCGCTTAATATCGTTGTCATATGTCGACGAGCGAATGCGAGTTGTCATTATTGTATAGTATGTGCTGTATTTCAGTCGTTAATGCAAAAAATTGGGAGGTAATTAGACATGATTAGCTACTGCAGCGATCACCGCAGTTAGTCTCACGAATATATTTGCGCTACGTGTTTTTCGTTCTCACACTAAGTAGTACACTCCAGGCCAAAAGTAAAGCACATCCCACGTTTCTAAATATCTGAGCGATTATTAAGTATGAAGAACAGATTCTTGCACATGATAGATATGTAAGTGTGTTTTTGGAAGGCTTCATGTGTAATTGACCCGTTTTTAGCAGTTCGTAGGGGGTCTCCCGTACCTATACCGAAAATGGGCGTGGCCAAAAGATAAATTACCCTTATATGCAACGTTTTGGCATTAAATCAACGAGGTTAAGCAGGGTTTCCGACTTGATACCTTCCATATCAGACAAAATAGCCGTTGTTAGCTTGTTCAAATTGTAAAACAGCTTAATAATAGGTACACTTTCGCTGCCAAGACTGACCACAAGTTTTTGATCGGGTTTAGATCAGGTGAATGTGCTGGCCATTTCATCATCTTCAATTGCTTTGCTTAAAGAATAAAGCTATCAACTCCGACGTATGAATTGGTGCGTTGTCCTGCTAGAAGATGTAGTCGGCACCGTAGTGTAAAGATACAAATAAAATCAGGAACTCCGATAGCGTATCACATAATGCTGAGATGCTTGCTTCCCAATGAGCATATCTCAGACTTTCTATTCGCACTGAGTGCGGCCCGAACTATGAACAATCCTTCACCTAGTGTCTCACGAGGCGGGGAGCGCGGGTCACGCTAGCAGCTCTTGAAACCATCGGGTCCATCATGACTAAACATTTAAGATCCGAGAAAATAACTGCATCTCACCGTTCCCATCATAACGTGGCTCTCGGTCCAAATCTGTCTCGCTTCCTTGTGGTGGTGTTTGAGAGGTAAGGTGGAGTTAAATTAGGTTTATGCAAGCTAGTCTACAAAAAGGAAGATGCGGCAAACGGTCTGCGCGGAGCACTTGAACTCCAGCTGGTCAGCCAACTGGATTGACTTCCCATCGCTGTCTCTTGCTTGACGCGCCTCAAGTCGCGGCTTGTAAGAAGAGTGGGACGGCTTGTCGTGCTCTTTATTCATTGAAGCTGCAATGCAGCTCGTACACACGTGCTAGAGCTCTTAAGACGTCTCGCAACGTCTTTAATAGAGTGCTCGACCTTACCAAGACCGCACATTCTTCCCTGTTTTCCAACCTACAGCTCTTCCCATTTCTTGCAGAATGACCTTTAACAAACGGCCTTTCTCGCGTATTTGATCTTGACTATTGTATCGAAAAGGGTACCCTATCTACTGTACACGTCCATTTTTCGATATTTGTATGGGAGACCCGATACGAACTGCTAAAACGGTTCAATTACACATGAAGCCTCTTAAACACACTTACATATCTATCATGTTCAAATAGCAGTTCTTCATTCTTAATAGTCGCTCAGATATTTAGAAAAACGTGGGGTGTGCTTTACTTTTGGTCTGGAGTGTATGTGTGTCACTAATTATTAGTATCGACAATATTATATGGGGATTCGTTATTCATCCCCCACCTTTAACCAGCCCCCACCCTCAAATAAGAGCCTATAATTGGTCAGAAGGCAAATCAAAACTCAATTATTCAATGCTTTCAGGACAACAACAACTTGCGCAGCTGGAGGGCTATGTTGTCTTTCAAGGGTTCTACAAATTTTGGACTTTAGATCTAATGTCGACGGTAAAACCACCTGTAAAGTAAAATCTTCTGCTGCTGGTGCTGGTTGATGACAAGTTTGGACATTATGGCATGCTACTTGGCAAATCCAACATCTTGACCACGCGTCTGCACTCACACAGGATCGAAAATGCCGGACTCTGGACTACCAAAACATGGTCAAGTAGCATGCGCTTGCGATAGTTTGAGCATCGACATACTCATCTTTAATGAAAAGAAATTTGATTGAATTGGAAGTGCAAGGTGGTTGTCCTGAAAGCGTTAAAATAATTAAGTTTTGATTTGCCTCCGATCAATTAGAGGCTCTAATTTGAAGTGGTGGGGGCTGGTTGACAAAAAGGTGGGGGGGATGAATACCAATTCCCTATTATATGTGGTAAAATTAGTCTTGCCGTTACTAATTACCGTTTTAGCAAATTGAGTAACACAGCACCAAAACAAATTAAATAACTGCGACCCCGCCCTCGCTACAAATATTCATGATGGGAGATTCATCTCGTCGGAGACGAGAGTCGTCTGTGGTGCACTTCACAGCGGTGCGAGTAAACTACTCGATACACTTCAGGGTTAAACAGTCTTATTATCTTTCAATGTACTATTTGGCGACTTGTAATCAAGGATTTTAGTCAATATGAAAAAGATTAAGTAGTAAAAATATGGCTCGATTAGAAACGAATTTTCATTTATCGCAGCCACAGTATTATATATATTTTTCTCATTTTTACTATGAACCACGGAGATCTCAGCTCAAAAGCAATTGATTGGAATGCACGAATGTGAGACTAAGCTAGCGGAGAAGCGTCGATTATGAAAGGCACAACTCAGGCCTGATAATCGATGTCATTTAATTATGGATTGCATCCACCAACAGAGTAAATATGAATGGTGGCATTCAAAAAGTTGGCAATAGTCTCACATAGAACATGTGAGACTATTTTGTGGATGAGGCTAATTATCAACACAGACTTCAATCAGTGATAACAGTACTTCTGGAATATTACGCTCGTGGAGGTACCAGTACTGGAGAAACTATAGTCTGCTACCCGCCGATATTTATCCAATTCCTATCCGAAACCATAGGTTCGATATTTAATAATTGATGAAATACGACGATTTAAATCATCGTAGAAGCTTTTTTAGGGAAACAAGTTATGTTATAACACGTTTGTCGTCGCAAATGTTGATCTTCGTGATTAACTAGAAACCAATTTCGGGATTATAATATCCTGGGTCGTAATTAGAACACGCAGTAGGTCGATCACTACCCACCTGGTTTACATGTACTTCATATCCTTGATGATATCAGATAAGAGGGTCTATAGTAATTTCGTATGCATTCTGTGTTCTAGTTTGCTAGATTTCTGTAAGTTTTTTCTGGGTAATATAATTAAATGTAAGTTCATATACGCGTATCTACCGCAAAAGTTTAATGAAAACTATTGTATGTCTCAATGCAAAAAGAGCACAAGCTTCTGCGAAGCAGTTGACTCGTCAGGCAACTTGTACGATTAGTTTTGAATTTTATGGACATTTATATATCTCTAAGATCTAGGTGACTATAAAAACGATATCAAGCAAGCATTTATTGTGTAAAATCGAAATCTTACCGTTCGTTTTGTGTGATGTCAAGTGGTAAGGGGCATACATAAACGGTATGCATTCGACGTGACTTTCTTGTCGTTGTGCATTTCTCATTTTCGCAAATTTTTGGGAATCGAGCAAAGTTTGCATAAAATTGATGTTTAGTATCCCAATCCTTCAAGGAATATCAGGATTAATATGCAACTATAGAATTAATACTGTAAGCATTTCAGTCAAAGAAAACAACCTGACTTTCGGCTAGGAAATGCCTCATCGATCTGTTCAGATATACTTAAAAATCAAGGTATTCTTACTTAGTAAAGGCACAAGCTTCACGCTTGTAGTGTAGCTCACCACGTTAAATAGAAGTCTTTTTGACGACTACACACAGCGTCCAGCTAATTATGGGAATTTTAAAATACAGTGTCTGTGAATGACTACCATGTGACGGCGATATCATCAAATTATTTGTATAGAAATTATTGATTGGTACTACGCTACGATTTAGCTAGTACTAATTCATAAGTTTGCGATCCCAACCGGTAAATAATTGAATTATAACGCTAGAGTCCATAGATCTTTAATTGAGCTACATCGCTGATAATATATAACAGCCACCTCCTGGTGAAAACAACATAATACAGTCTTCCCTCCGATAAGTTATGGGTACGGTGGACGACAACCACCATAACTTAGCAGAAATTATAACTTATTTATATTTGTGTATCGTACATAAGGAGAATCAATCCATTGAGTGATCAAAAAAGCAGACCTGGGCACCCAAACCAACCCCCCACTTCCCTTAAGTACAAGCCAAAATCCTCTCTAAGGCTTTCACTGCTGGAACAGAACAAAAGTCTCAGGCTCCTATGAGACGCACCCATAGCTTCTTTCGTCTGAGCTAACAATTACTACACAGGAAAGCCCTACATATATCCTTTTTTTGAACCGTGTCTTGCCTGGTGGTGTGATATCTGAGCAGTATAAAATGTCGCAAATCCGTCTTACCAATGGACAGCGTCTGCAAATATGCAAACACAAGGATGAGAACCCAGATTTATCTCAAACGGCACTGGCGAAATGGGCTACGGTGGAGTTCGGCGTTGTCAAAACGCTGTCACAGGCACCAATAAGCAAGATCTTTCGAAAGCGGTCTAATCTGGAGAATATGGATCCAAGCAGCCTAAATGCAAAGCGACAGCGACTGGTTCAACATCTCATACTGGAAGAAGCTGTGTCTCTTTGGGTCCTGCAATGTCAACACCGCGGAGTGATTATCACCGGGGACATCATCTGTGCGAAGGATCATCGGCTTGCTCAATTGCTTGGTACTCCTGACGACGCCATCACTTTCTCGCACGGATGGCTTCATAAATTCCAGCAACATCACATGCTCCGCGCTATCAACATTTACCGTGAAAGCGGCTCGGTGGACGTGGAAGCTATGAGTAAAGCTCTGCCTGATGTAAAGAAGGTCATCGCAGAGTACGCGCTGTGTGATGTTTACAACATAGATGAAACCGGTAAATTTTGTTTGTTATATTTCTAATTGAAGCCGAGTCTGACAAAATTAATTTGCAGGACTAAACTACAGCATGACACCTAACAGGACTATTGCACAGCAAGAAATTGAAGGACACAAAAAAGACAAGGTGAGTATATTGCAGAATGCTTGTTGCCATATACTAACACAGGGGTATGCACTGACATCCTATGCAGTCGCGGATTACAATTGCGCTCACTGCAAATGCTGATGGCTCTGACAAGCTGCAGCCTTTCTTTATCAGGAAAGCCAAGAAGCCCCGCTGCTTTGACAAGAAATCAGGTCAAGCACATGGATTTCTCTATCGCAACAACGCAAAGGCTTGGATGACGGGCGTGTTCTTCCAGGAATGGCTTGCAAATCCAGACAAAACAATGAAGGTGCGTAGCCATTTGAAATTAGAAAACTTATTATTCTAATATTGCATTGTTTCAGATCAAAAGTAGAAATATCCTTCTATTGATTGACAATGCTCCGTCGCATATGACGAATGACCTTACGTTAACTAACGTCAAGGTCCAGCTGCTTCCACCATGTACGACCTCCATGATTCAGCCGATGGATGCTGGTGTCATCGCAGCTTTCAAGCGGCGGTATCGCCGTTACCATCTGCAGAATGCGATCGACTGTGACGAGCGTAGGGAGGGTTTTAACATCTACAAAGTCGACCAACTTACTGCCATGTGCTGGTCGGTGGCTGCCTGGAACGAGATTTCAAGCACTACCATTGCCAACTGCTTCAGCCACACGGGGATTTTTTCTACTGAATCGGTCATTTCAAGTGCAGTGGAGGTGGAAGGAGTAAAGATGGCGCAAAGGAGGTCGAGGAGGAAGAAAGTGAGCTGGAGAAAGAGCTGATAGCACATCTCAAGAAGCTGCATGTCCGAGATCCCATGAAGATTTCGGAGCTTCTCGATCCCATAGAAGAGGATGAGACTGCTCATCCTGAGCTAACCGACAACGAGATTACAAAAGAGGTTTTGGAGGCAGATGATGATGAGGAAAACAGTGAAGATGCGGCACCTGTCGCAGAAAAAGTTACCAGAACCGAGAAGTTTAACCTCCTTCGTGATGCCTGCTCCCTGCTCGACGTATCCCAGGAAAGTCACCAAGCTGCTTATAAAGTCCTTCGCAACCTCTAGCTTGATCTTCGCAACACTCCCACCACCCAAACCACCCTCGACATGTGGTTCAAGTAGTTTTTCTCTTCTATAATATGAAAACAAGTGCTCATTTTTAAAGTTATATTGCCTTATTTGATCATAACTTAAAACTTATAATTTAGCGGCCATAGAACGCGGTCCGTGGACGCGGAAATAGATAACCTACTAGAGGTTATAACTTATCGAGGGAAAGCTTATCGGAGGTAAGACTGTACGTGTAATTTTACAAACGTTGTACACGAAAAGAGCGTACCTTCGTCCGCATAATATACTTCTATAATAATCCTATTAGAAAATTCTTAAAAGCCCCGCCGGCTTATTTGACATTCTCACTGGCTATAATTTAGATTAACAAAATTAGGGAGTTGACATGTTCACACCCCTTTCCCTAAATTCACATTCTTCCTGTTATATGTAAAGTTAGATGAGCGTATAGTGGACGGCATCTACGACACGCAAGAGATAAAGCCGAAAGCAGTCATTCATGTGAATAAGGGTAATGATAACATGAATGTTCAGCATCACGTGAATCATCAGCCCAATTTGGACGAGCCAATGGAAACTTTCGAAGACCGACATCGAAATGGACGGTGTGGAGCATACTCCAAGTGCGCATTTACTGCAGTGCTACCCCTAGAACGACCAGTTGAAAACAGACTGAAGTTAGCAGAGTACCAATCACAGCTTCGCGGGCAACAAAGAAATATCGACTGATGTTCCAGCCTGAACTGAAACGCTCAAGAAGGAGACGTGAGCCGACGTTAATGCTTGGAAACGGAAATGAAGACGAAGAGTCGAAGAAAAGGAAGTGAAGGCCCACCAACTCCAAAGTGTGTTCGAATTGACGAGGAAGGTCTTATTGCTAAAGCTGTTGTCTCGTACGTGGTGAGCATTGGTGAGGATACCGACCTATCCATCACATATTCGTAAGCAATGGATGGTGACGGTGCAGGCTAAGCTTTGCTCGCGTGAGAACAAGACATATACACTTAAGCCGCGGGGGTTATTGGTCGCACCATTGGATCTCGATTGGTCTTTTCTAACAAGCGTGATCAAAATGGCGCTATCGTGCGTTACAAGGCAAGACTGGTCGTGCAAGGTTTTAGACAGAAATGATGTCGACTTCTCCGAGACTTACTCTTCAGTCGCTAACATGAATTCGATCCGAAATATCCTCGCAATGTGTGTTGGATGCGACTATCAAATGCAGTAGCTGGACGTCAACACTGCTTTTCTTAAAAGTGTGCTGACGGACAGTATCTATTCGGAAGTTCTGCTTGGTGTCAACAACGCTAAGGGATTCGTATGACAGCTCAACAACGCTATACACGGATTGAAACAAGCCTTAATCTCCTGGAACAAGACAATTCATCGTTTTTGATAGGTCTAGGCTCTCATGGTGGCTATATCTACGTTGGACTTTATGTCGATTATATGATAATTGCAGCAAAAACACGCAACAAGTTCAATCAGGTGAAGGAAGCTCTCAAGATTAGTTTTGCAATGAAGGAAAAAGCCAAGGCAGGGTTATTCTATACATGAACATAGATCGCGATAGGGCTGCTAAAAACGTCATGGTAAAGAAGACTCGCTTTATCGACGGAGTGGTTAACCAATTCGACCAACAAGATGCCAAGAGTGTTGACAATCCATGTGCATTATGATTAAAGTGGTCGTCGTGTCACCTACTACGATTGATAGACGCTCTGTCGTGCAGTCGCAGTAATACCGTTCTTTGGTCGGATGTCTAGCATACAGGACGACTTGTGCACGCCCAAACCGTTGCGTTCGTGGTTAATCAACAGTCATGTTTTTTTTGGAGACCCCCGGCGTAACCATTGAAGCGCAGAAAGTCGTGAACTACGCTAGATGAAAACTACTCGCCAAACCAGTATCATCTACTGAGGCAGTGAAATCATTGCAGTCCATGCATACTAGTGTGCTGACTGGGGCAACAATACCTATGAGAGACATTCAATCTTGGGGATTATTATCATGATAGCGAGTGTTCTAGTGGTATATAAAGTCGAAGTACCAGCGCACCGTTGCGCTCGGCTCGGCGGAGGTTGAGTATATGACTCTTAGCCTATGCATACGGGCGCGTGCTATGCTCAAGGACATGGGTCACGATTAAGTGGGAGGAATACAAGTATGGGAAGACATCCAAGAAGGAATCGATTTAG
>JH597777.1:55273-70680 GCA_000173235.2 Hyaloperonospora arabidopsidis Emoy2
CGGATTTACTCCATTCTATGTGAATAGGCTCATGCACCCCCCGCGTTCCGCTCACGTACCATTACGTGGTTTCTGGGCTTGGTGGGGGAGAGTCTGCTTACGAGCTTGCTGAAATCATCCCTACCACGATGCAGAAACAAGTGATCGAGTTTATCGCTACACGCTTTAGTGTCTTACGACATGTGCGTGATGCAATGGTTGATAGACAAGACAAACAAAAAGAACAAGCTGATGCTAAAGGCAGAGAGTTTATTGATTCTTACGAAGTCGGAGATGAAGTCTTACAGAATGCTAAAAACCTACCTACAAATGCAGTGTCTACCGTCTTCAAGATAAAATTGCATCCGCGCTTCATTGGACCGTTCACAATCATTGCTAAGAACGGCCTTGCCTATACAATCAATCTTCCGCGCAAGCTGTGCACACACCCAGTGTTATACGTTTGTTTGTTCAAGACATATCATGATCCTTCTCTCGTGAACCAGAAGGCGCTTTCGCCTGAAGGAGAGACGTCGTCCCCGCTAAATGTATCTTCGTCAAGAGCTCCATCTGGCCATCTAGTTGAGGCAGGTTGTACTCCACCTTCCGCAGTCATTTGTCGACCGAGTCGATCGAGCCGAGACGGTTCATCTGCTCACGCAACTGATCCAGCTCAGTAGATGACTGTTCATGAGCGCGTTGTACTTGGTCGGGGATCTCCCGAAATTATTTCTTGTCGTAAGAGTTAAGTGCCTGAGTTAAGGCTAAGTACTCTTGGGCATTAGTGCTATGTGATTCCTTGGAGTCGTAGTCATCTGAACCAGGACTAGAAGCTTGCGAGCTTGTTAAGATACTTAATGTTAAGTCTCATCAGGTCTGCAAGACTTGCGACCCCCTAAGTTAATACCCGCTTAGTTTGATATAATAAGACTCTACGAGTCTAGAAGTCTTTCTCTGACTAAGGAGTTAGGGTAGCTCCGGTACACCAAGCGACTTAATTTTTATCACACGGGGTGTCCTGCGGACAATAGATGCCGTGCGTTGCAGAAGTTTCATGTGATGCCTGAGACTTCACTACACTTTTTTTTGAATTGCCCGAAGGTGCGTGCGTGCTGGGGTAAATTCCTTCGACATTAGACTGGTGATATCGCTACTTTTTGTGTCTTTTCTAGATGCTTTTGCAACTGTGCCAAACGGAAGGCTCCAGAAATTCCAGCGCTTCAGCGGTCCAGACTGTTGAAGAGGTTTTAAGATGATGTCACGGTGGGAGAACAGGTGTGGCGACGGATATGGTACCTGATGAGCTCTCTCTGCATCACTTACATATGGTTTGAGTGAAACGATGCCTTTTTTGTAGCGCGCAGTCTACGACGTCTGCTAGTGTTGTATAATTCTGGACTAGGGGTGTAATTCATTTAACCGCCTTGGCTGTGCGAGAACATCGAGGCACAGAAACAGTAGTTTAAGGGGATCAGTTGCCTGCCTGTCTTGAACTTTTACCCTATAGTGGAGTGCCGAACCTTTACCTCTATCAAAATACCACGCATCACCGCCGCGTCCGGTGCTGTAACTGGGCACTGGAGCAACACAATGGACAACCAGTGTGGAGCTACTATCACCGACAGCAGTGCTAGTGGTTCCTCGCTACCTCTATGCAAACGTGCAGAGGAAGGTAAACAACTAGAGACAGTCTAGTTGTTGGTAAAAGTAAAAATGTATTAAATCTAATTAAGTCCTAATCATTAGCTTGTGTTTTAGTCCTAACTTAATTATATTTATCTACAAAAATATATGCTAAAGTCATGCTCATCACTTATTGCGCGCGTCCATCGTTGATTGGACCGCTAGAGCTGGCTGATATGATGACCCATATCAGCCAATCGGTAAGTGTTTCTGAATATTACCCCTTATGGTAATACTCACGAACATTATCAACCTTTATGGTAATATTCTAATTAACAAGTATCAAGGTTTAATTACATGTAACAGGCTCACCCCGTTACAGGTGCTTAATTTCTGGCTTAAACGATAGTCATTCAATCACTATCATGTTGATGTGGTCACTGTTAGACCACATCAGAGACAGGAAGCACTTGTTTTGGTCTGATACATCCATTTCTGGATTTTCATCGCATGGTGAACAATTCCATGCGATACGCGACGAAATCTGCTGAGAAGGCAGCTGCGCGTGTTAAAGCAGCTGTTCTGGACAATGCCCAGTCTCTCGCGGCAGACGATGCTTCGTCTGCTGCTTCCTGCAGTACCAATTCCTGCAGATGCACGTGTGAGTTACCACGTGCTAATGATGATGGCTCCCAAGTGGAGCTTATCTATTCGGGGAAGTCGGACGTTGGGTCCGACTCAAAGAAGACACCTAGGTCACCCGAGTCTATAGTGGAGGCCGAGTACGACCCTACGAATAGGACTCGAGCGGGTAGTCAGAATCATGGTCACTACCAGAGTCTAGTTAGCTCGGAGGATGAGCATGCTGAATCATACCCCGCGCCTGCTCCTGCGCATTCGCCTTCTAGAGAATGCGGTGATGACTTGAACCGTCGTGATGACGATTCTAGTGGTACCAAGGCTTCCGTTGGCACCGTGCAGGTGGCGGCAATGCGCTGCGTCTAGCCCCTGAGCACAAGCCTTGGGTGTTACCAGAAAGTCTTGTGAATGAATTGTCAGGCGAGACAAGTCTCCATCATCGAATCCCATTATTCAATGCGAGGCAGTTACACGGACTGGATATCAGCGCTACTAACTTTAGCGCTGAAGAAGACTTCTATTTGGATGCTTTTCTGAAGCATCGTTGGTATAGTGGCAACGCTAAGCGAGACAAAAGCTCGTTGTTGCAGGCGTGGAACGCCTTTATAAACAATGTGAACCACATTGGGCGCGAAGCTTGGCTTCGGAAACTTGACACAGCTCGTGTCAGGTTTGAAAGACGAACCTTAACTGGTGCAAAAATAAGGTTGCACAAGCCGTCTCCTGAGGTAGGAATTCCATGCCTCACGTGGGGCGACCCGTGTACGTGTTGTTTCGACAACACTCAGCGCATTCAAAGGAAGGTGTACACCCTTTCTTCGCCCTGAGGTAAGGCGCACATCTCTTCTGAGATGCGCGATGCAATTGCTAATCTGCAATCGCTCTACCAGCGCCATGGGCGCGTGTTTTCTGATGGACCTTCTAAGGCATCAAATGTGTCCCGTCGTGATGGTGGACGAGACCCTTAAAGTCAATCATCAGCTGGGCGCGAGGCACCCAGCTGTTGTGCGACGGCGGATAGCCGCGCCAGCGAACAAGATAACTCGTTCGCTGCCCCTTCATGTCACGGTGGTTCAAGATACGCTCCACGTGAAAGCGTTGACCACCGTGAGAATCCACCAATGGCTGCAGTGGGGGCGGTAATATCAACTCCGAATCCCTTGGAGTTGCAGGCGGAGGTTGGTCTTCTCCAGTAACACTTACACGATCTGTGTGATCGCACCGAACAAGAGAGGCATAAGCGGCTCTCTTTGGAGGGGTGGGTGCAAGGCATCTACTTTTATCGATCGGACGACCGATCGGAGTTCGCGTTCTACCGATTGAAGAACGAGCGGAATCGTCAAGCCTTTCGGGACAAAGTGGCTAACATTTGTCGCCAGCATGCGGCACTACAGAGCCAGATTGAGAAACTGGCTCGGGTCCAAACGAATCTCTTGGAGGTTCTTGAGCATGGCGGTTGTGATCACCCGAGGAGGAGACCTCGTGGTGATAGTACGGGCGGAGACGACCGAAATGAAACGTAGGATGCATACGCATTCTGCGAGGCAACTCGATTGTGTATGAATTGCCTTTACGACGTAGTACACGGAAGGGGCCGATGTACTTGGGTTGTAGTTTACTACTATCCACATTAGTTACTATGTGCTTAGGTAGATTTACCGTAGACAGTAGAACTAAGTCTCCGACATTAAATAGAAGAACGTTTGCCCTTCCATGTTTGTCAGCGTTCCGTTTCTGCCGGTCCACCGCGTTAGCGATGGGATCTTGCACGAAATGGACCACTGCTTCTCGTGCTAGCAGGAAACCTTCTGCTGACTCAATTTCGTTTGTTGCAGTGCACCTTGTGCGCACCGCTAGGAGGTCAACCTCTTTTTCAGCGAGGGTGTTCTCATCCTCGCTGGTGTAGTCATTAGCAATGCTAAATATACAAGCATCGTCATCCTTATCTGGGTCAGCAACAGTGTCGTCACTATTACTGAGATCATCAGCCTCGATGTCGATTTGATCGACATTGGCAACGTTCGCGTAGTCAATTACCTCGACACGTGATGAGCAAGAGCCAGAAAGGTTTTTGCTCGAGCAAATCCCTCCCCCCTTGAATCAGTGTCACACTCTAAATGGGTGGGTAGGCGTGGATGGCGTAAGTCATTTACGAGAAATGGTGCGTTGTCGATGCATGCACGGAGTTGTTGATTGCAAACTCTACCAACGGCATGAATTCGCTCCAATCTGTGAAAGATTGGACGTATCCTCAAAGTATCTCTTCGAGGTCGCGGTTGACGCGTTCTGTCTGACCATCAGTCTCGGGATGGTCAGAAGTAGACATAGTCAGACGTGTTCCGAGCGATCGGAACACGGACTGCCAAAACGCTGCCGTGAACCGAGGATCCCTAGCAGAGACTAGTTCACGGGGTAGACCGTGGTGTCGGAATACCGTGTCAATGAAGACACGGGCACACCATGTGCTTAGATTGACTCATTAACTGCATCAAGATGTACATTCTTGCTAAATCGGTCTACGAACACAAAGATACCATTATTCTTGTGAGCGTCTTCGGGGAAACCGAATACGAAGTCCATTGAAACGGACTGCCAGCACTCTGCCGGAATTGAAAGAGGCTGTAGTGGCGCATGGGATGAAGGATTGAGCTTTACCCGTTGGCACACTTCACAACCACGAATATACCTGCGCACAAAGTGATACTGGCGGGGCCAGTAAAAGTCGCGACTTACCGTGAGATAATTCTTCTCGCGCTCCCATGCCCACTAGTTGGTGCATCGTGACACTCATACAAGATTCGTAAGAGTGAATCATTATGAGTGGGGACGATGACACGAGGTGTGTCGCCGGTAACGGCTGTATAATACAACAACTCGTTACGTGTCGTGTATCGATCCGCGGAAGATCGATACAAGGCCGGTACATCTTTGAGAGAATTACGAGATGGAGTCACCAGATGATCCATTAGTCGCAGAAGAGCCCTATCTTCTGCGTAGGCCTTTTTTATGTCGTCAAGCAATGTTGACGACGGGACACTAGTGACTAGTGTTGTAAAAGTGGTATCAACCTCACCGTTGGACTGCACAGTCGAATCTAAATCTGGTTGGCGTGACAACGCGTCCACGACGACATTAAGTCGTCTGGGTTTATACTTCACGGAGAAGTTGTACTCTGCAAAGAAGGACATCCACCTCGCCATCCTTTGCGAGAGGTGTGGGCTGTTTACGGCCGTGTGTAATGACGCATGGTCCGTATAGACTACAAACGGCCTATCTCCAAGGAGATAGACGCGAAACTTCGCTAGTCCATACTTCATGGCAAGAAGTTCCTTGTCATGCAGTGAATAATAACTCTCAGCTGCTTGCAGCTGAAGCAATTGATAGCAGACGACGCACTCTGCGCCGTCTGCATCGTACTGCATTAACGCGCAGCCGATTGCAAAATCGCTGGCGTCACAGACCACATGGAATGGTCTGTATTGGTTTGCAATCGCCAAGATGGGCGATTGCATCAAGCTCTGCCTGATACCTTCAAAGGAACGCTGAAAAACAGCGTTCCAGGACTATTTCTCGTTCTTTTTCAAAAGACGAGAGAGATGAACGGTCATCTCAGCATAGTTGCGCGAGTACTTGGGTAAGTACGCCGCTAGACCACGGAACTTTCTTAGTCACTTAACGTCGTCTGGCACAGGCCAGTCGGTAATCGCCTTGATCTTTTCAGGATCAGAGCGTACGCCGTGTTTATCCACGATGCACCCAAGAAGTGGTATTTCGCTAGCAGCGAATATACACTTCTTGAGGTTGGCGTACAGCTTATGATTGCACATAAGCATAAGAACCTGACGAACGTGAGTTCTATGAACCTCTCTGCCGTCTTTCCGCCCACAGCCCGGCTATGGACCAATAAATCGTCGAAGTGACTCGGTGCGAAGTCTTGCACCGGTCTTAATAGATTTGTAATGCACCTGTTCAAGGTGGCAGGGGCGTTACTAAGCCCTTGTGGTATTACTAGCCACTCCCAGATCATGCCGCTCGGGATGCTTACTGTCGTGTACGGGATGTCCCGTTCACGCATTAGGATCTGATAGAAGCCATCCATCAGATCTATGGACGAAAAGATGATACTCTTTGACATACCATCAATGATTACGTCCTTCCTCAGTATCAGCGTTTGAGCCGGTACCGTTGCAGCATTCAACTTGTTAAATGCGTGAACTATCCGCCATCTTCCTGTGGCCTTGCGCACACAGAAGGTCGGAGAGCTGTGAGGGGAAACTGACTTTCTCACATGACCCGCAGCTAAGCGATCGGCAAAGAACTTGTCGATCGCAAGTACTTGTTCACAAGGCAGTGGTCAATACTTCATGAAACAGTAGTTCGAGCCCGGTTTGAGCTCGATATCATGTCGATTGCCTTTATCCTAAGGCAGTTGGCATGGTACGGATTCAGGGAACACGTCCTTAAATTCGATCAAACCTTTATATAAAGGATTTGCCTGAAGCGACTCCCACGATTGAAAAGTGTTTCGCTCAACCCGAGTCTTCTGATCGAGGACACTTTCGCCATTGATGAGCTGCTGAGAACTCGTTCGTTCTCGGCAAATACTATTGCTGACCGAATTTCAGTCACGTACTCGTCCTTCGTGACGAGTACAGAGGTCTGCTTGATCTTGTCACTACGCAGATCTCGCAAGAACCGTTTTGGTTCTAGCGATGGAAATTGAGTGATCTCCGAAGTCAACTTTGGAGGCGCGATCAGATCAAGTGTATAAGCGCCTAAACTTGACCCATCATTAACCAAGACATTAAATGTCTCGGTTTCTTCCTGGAAACCTTTTTCCACAAGCTTCTGGGGGCTTGTTCCCTCGACGTCTTCTAGCTGTGGTTGCGCTACCACAGCAAGATCCTCTACGATCGACTCTACAGCCTATCTAGGATCATCGTGTTGCCCTGTAGGGCAACCAATTTATTCTTACTTGGATGTCGCCCGCTAGGCGTACACTTTTGTCCCTATCCACTCAGCTTGTAAGAGTGGTGGACCTTCGGCGCTGCCTGTGCATCCGCACAGCCGCCGGCAGATTCCTCCACAGTGTGATTGGTTGTCACACTGTGATCTTGTGCAGTCGTACTAACGACCGTACCGCAAGTGAGGCCATCGCACTCACTCGCAGTACATCCACACGCTTGTGGACGCTCCAAGACGTTCATCAGATGGCTATTTGATGAACAAGTGGCAGGCATCTTCACGGTTCGATGCTGCCAGCTGACCCTTGGCTCGTACCTTCTGAGCCAGGGTAACCCTAGGATGATATCAAGTTTGTCATCCAAATCTAGTACGATGAAATCATCATCGTACTGCGAATCTTCCAGCGTATAGTTAAGTCCCACTACACGCTTCGTCAATGTTATCAATGCGCCTGTTGCTATACGCACCGTCATCCTCGTTATAGGGATGTTGCGCTCAACGAGCTTGAGCCTACGACCCTCTAGCGACTGGCGACGAACCAAATTGTTCGTCAGCAGAGACACACAAGGATTGTGAGTCTGGAGCAACTTTCATCAATAGATTTGCAAATTCTATTGAGGTTGCTGAATCAGTAGGGCGCTCCGCCCCTACTGACCCCGACCGTTTTTTGACGGTCTGCTACGCTGTTGTGACTTCGCAACAGCGTCGGACCCGCGTCCGTTGCCCTTCTTGGCAGTCACTTCGCTCAGTGTTACGAGACAACGGGCGTGAAGTACTACACTCGTAGGCTTAGTGTCCTAACTTCTGACAGCAATTACACTTTTACAATTGCTTACTGCTTAAAGAGCGAGGTCTCTATCTCTCAACACCGGAGAGGTTCATTGGTTCTGGACCTCTCGCCTCTACTCGTCTCGATGGACGATAGGGGGTCAATCTAGTGTGAGCCTGTCTCACACTAAAGTCCTCTTGCACCGCAGTTGTGATATCTTCATCAAGCGACTTCAACTCGATGCGGAATAGGTGGTTCCTCATGGGACCATCTGTGAGACCCTGTGAAAATATCGTGATCAACACGAGTTCACTTACAGGTTTCGCTAACATGCAACTTGCAAGGTAACGAACGTGCTGAGCGTAAGCGTGAACGTCAACTTACCTTGTTTATCTTCAGGAGAAGAAAGTTGCAAATGCAACTTGCATTTCCTCATCGTCGATGTAGCTAGACTTAATGGTATCGTCCACTTCAAGGAACCATATCAACAGGGAGTCTTCCTCGACTCCCCGGTACTTGGAGACTTCTTACTTTAGAGTCTCGCGTCGACGCTCACGTGTCGACGCTGCAGTAGCAGACTGAGCTTGTTGCTGTTTCAGGAGCCCAGTCTGTTGGTGACCGTGCTGATGCAGCAGGGTCACTTCAGCTCGCGACGCTCCAAATTATCGCTGCAAAAACTTGGTGATTGGAGAATGCTGTTGGTCCCTATCTCTTTAGGATAGCAGAGATCAGACAGCTTCTTCGCCAACAGTCGAACTCATTTGTTCGACCGCACTCCATTCGACATCGCTCAAATAGGAGTAACTTCCACGAGTGCCGTGAAAGGTGTCGTCGCCTTCGTCGTCCAACATGTTCATGTTGAACAGGTTTTGTGGTCCTTGGATGGACTACAAAGTGCTACCAGGTGTAACGAGGCACTGGAGCAACACAATGGACAACCAGTGTGGAGCTACTATCACCGACAGCAGTGCTAGTGGTTCTTCGCTACCTCTATGCAAACGTACAGAGGAAGGTAAACAACTAGAGACAGTCTAGTTGTTGGTAAAAGTAAAAATGTATTAAATCTAATTAAGTCCTAATCATTAGCTTGTGTTTTAGTCCTAACTTAATTATATTTATCTACAAAAATATATGCTAAAGTCATGCTCATCACTTATTGCGCGCGTCCATCGTTGATTGGACCGCTAGAGCTGGCTGATATGATGACCCATATCAGCCAATCGGTAAGTGTTTCTGAATATTACCCCTTATGGTAATACTCACGAACATTATCAACCTTTATGGTAATATTCTAATTAACAAGTATCAAGGTTTAATTACATGTAACAGGCTCACCCCGTTACAGGTGCTGAATTTCTGGCTTAGACGATTTCTCACTTCTAGCACGTAATCATTATGGGTAAAAAATAGACAGTCACGAATCTCTTTCCTGAATAGTTTATAGACTGGTTTTGGTGGCACGACATCGTATAAATATTTGCTCGCACTTGTTCATAAATGTGGTTTATGGGGGGCCATAAACACTATTTATAAACTCGGTTTATTGGGGTTTTTGTAGTCACCCACTGTGACCCAGATACAAATACATAGTCTGGATGGTATTAGTTTGTCCGACCCACACAAATTCATATTAAAGCAACCAAACTGGGTCATGTGTTTACAATGTGCTCAGAGTATAATGTGCATCAATCAATTCAGCGAATCGAAGGGCGACCTACAGCATTGGAAGAAGTAGTAGGTTCTTGTCAGCTGAAGAGATAAGCACCAGAACTATGGTGAACTCGTAATTGAGAGGTGGTTAAAGCACATTAGGTCGAGGAGATCGATGTAGAACATAAATTGCAGCAATCAGCACTGTAAATTAATGAGTCGGAAGAGACATGGGAAGATGACGGGAAGACCGTACTTGGGACCTCAGTTGCTTCCTGGTCGCAGCCAACGCCGTGCCGAGTATAGCTTCCCGATCCGAAATCTTTGGGGGTGAAAATCGGTTTTGCTTCATATGAAACTAGTGGTTGTATGATGTTATAGCAGAAATAGTGATGCAAGGCTTGGCTCGAGAGGAAGAAAGTTACAAACGTTTATGAATAAAGCATCCTATGCCTGATTCAACTGCATAGATTTCTTGTCGTTGCCCAGACGATGGTCATGAGCGTGGTTATAATGCTATGGTACGAAAGCTAGTCATGCTCATTATTTTCTGTTGTTGATGACGCTTGATCGTGACTAAAAAAAATCTCGTGTAGGCCCCAGAAGAAAACGAACAGAATAGAGCAACAGAGAAGAAGAGTATGCCGATGAAGGGGATGAGTAGAATGGCTGAATTCGTTGTCATTATACTTACGGGACGAGTCGAATGGCGGTGGCGAACAGTGGAATGAAGAAGCTCGTATTGTAACTTGTTAGTCAGAGCCTAGTAGTTACAGTCGTATAAACCTAGGTCACCTTAAAACATTGACATCACGTGGCCCATCGATCTGACCCTGACCTTCACATGACCAGTGCAACCGGTTCATTAATATTCACACTGGTCCAGTTTAGTCGTGCTTTGATATGATGCCCTATTTGACCAACCGATCCACTAGCCATAAAGAGTGAGCTACGTCCTGCCAATAAGGTATTCTCTTCACCGATGCCTTAGGTCGAAAATATGCAACGGTCTTACCGCGTTGCAGCCACGCCAGCATTTGCAGCCAGTCCTCAAGTGCAATGACTGGAGACGGCTACAAAAGTGGGACAGTGTTCATAAAGATACCGCAGCAAGCAGTTTCCTCCACCATCGTTGCAGACGTGCGGCGACGATGGCTACAAAAGGACGATTGCTGGAAGCAACCTGATGCAGCTGCTACCAGCCATTCCTTTCACATTGGGTGCGAAGCAAGATAGACAAACGGCGTTGATGACAATGCTCTTGAAATCGCACTGGGCATGTCAGTGTCGTACAAACTGACGTGCCACCGTCAAAGCCCACGGTCCTCGATCTTGATGACGCATCTTTTTTAATGTACGAAGCAGAGGATACATATTCAAGTCCATATATTAGAAACTCACGAGAAAGAAGTCGGGCAAAAAAGACACTGAGTTATGACCGGACGCATTTAGCTTCAGCTACTGTGAAGACCAGCACAAGATCGCATGACTGCGCTAAAAAGGAACGTGGAGTGGCAGCGCATGCAGCATCGATAGTATACTAGTGATATGTCGCTTGTAAGGCGCACTATGAACCTTTTGTACCTGGGTACTTGCAGAACATTCTCACGACCGTATTTTGCAGAGCAAATTTCTAACCGCTCAGGTCAAGCGGACAGCCTCGGTCGACACGAAGCATCTATGTCGGTGGATCATTCGTAGTACCCAACAAAAATGGATTCGGTTTGGCACAAGCTGTGCAGTTCAAGTCTGTACCTAAGTAAAAGTGGTAAAGTCTTGCGATTGTGTCATTACGTGTTATATTTTGTATCAAAGGTACTTACACAAAATTCGTTCTCTATCGGGGGGGGGGGTCGCGCCATTGAATACGCCGTAGGCAGCTCGTGGACCCAGCAGTAAGAATGGACGCTCCAAAGTGCAAGAGACTGTGCCGACCCTTAGGCATGAGCTACAACTGATGGTTTCTGCTTTGCCGATACGGATGCCACATGACTATTCCGAGACTTCGATATAGCGAGACATCCACCTGTACTCCAGACTTAACAGTAGCGTTCTCTGACCCTTTGGCATACATTTGTTTGGCAGCCAATGCTGGTGAGTGGTCGCAGACATGTGGGCACATCATGCAAATTGTGGTAAAAAAAAGAAGAATCGAGCTATTTTCTTCTAGTTGCCCATTCAACAATTACAACACAGCTCGGAGTAGCCGGTCGTGCGATCGCAACAATGAGCCAGGTCCCGGCTCTCCTACTAAAATTCACTGGACGCCAGTGCGTGTCAACCTCTCGATCACTTCGGCATTTGTCCACTCACTTCAAGAACCGACAGCAGCACTCACTGCCTCAAAAGAAGATGCGGCTGTATCCTCTCATATTCCTCGCCTTTACTGCGGCTCCAGCTCGCGCCACTGGTTCTGCAAGGGTATCGAACTCATCGTCGACGAAAACCAGCATCACGGCCAGTGACCCTCTCTTTGTTAATTGCACCAAGAACGCTCCTGCCGACCGACAGGCGAGGGCTCAAGACAGCAAGAGCGCCACTAGTTCTGCAGGGGTATCGAACTCATCACTGACGAAAGTCGACTTTACGGCCAGTGACCCTCTCTTCGTGGATGGAACCAAGGACGCTCCGGCCGACCAGCAGGTGAGGGCTCAAGACAGCAAAAACGATGAAGAGAGAATTCCAACACTGAAAATAGCAAACGTCGTCCCTCCGTCGTATGTTAACGATGCAAAGGCCGTCCTGTCCGAGTTGTACAGCGACTCTCCTGCGCATTCGCTGATGCTGCCCACGGCCAGTTGGAGTAAAGTGGTGAGCGAAGATAAAAAGACTTTGGAGCGTGTGGACGCGTGTATCAAAGGCATGAGCAGGACGGATGATGAACCAGAATTGCCGCTATTCATGTCGCTTTTTGGAGAGGACACAAGTCTATCAACAGCGATGATATTATTTAACGTTCTCGAAAGTGTTGCCGAGATAGAGATGTTCGAGAAGCTTGAGCTGTGGAACAACCAAGAGGATCTCTTCAACTTCCTGAAACGAAAAAATTTCTTCGATCCCTTTAGCTTCGCACACGTTGCGGCTTTGGACGCGTTTCTTGCGAACCTTAAGACTGAGAAGGGTGCGACAAAAATCAAGTTTGATGTGCTTGTACAACACTTTGGTGGCGTAGGGGAACTGGCATCCTTTCTGTCGCTTGCAAAGCTAAGCCCCTTCACTACGGAGGCGGCGACGTCGCTTCAACTCAAACTGCTGAAGACCTGGATGGATGATGGAAATGGCCTCAGGTATGTTGTCACGGTGCTGGGGCTTGATGAATTGGAAAAGACGATAGTTCCTCTGACGTATGAGCACCTGGACACTTTGGCTGTATATTGGTATTTGGAGATGGAAAAAAAGAGGCCCTCCACACAGAAAGCCCTATTCTATGTGGTGAAGGGTTTAAGAAAGAAGTATCGCGACGCCGCTATCGTACCGGCAATGATGGATGGGTTAAGGGATGTTCAATCTGCATGGGCGCATCTCCATGGCAAGAGCAGCCAGCCGTACGACGTGAGCACAACATTGGAGACCAAGCAGCAAGATGGATGTCTCAGGCAGTTTAAATTAGTGTTGTTTTATATGTGGCACTTCGAACAAAAGGCGCCTGAGACTTTGGATGGGAACCCCTTCAAGCTGTCTGAGGATCAAGCCGTACAACTTCGAGAAGAGTACCGGGCGTTCTTTCTATCACAGCCAGATCAAAAGCCGATTTTGGGACTGGTCTCAGGGTAAACTATCCCATCAGCAGCCTACATCGTAGGTTAAGAAGCTAACAATACACACATTTTTTACCATACCTAACCACTGAACCCGGCTTTCATGAGTACATGTTAGTAAGATAAATAAGCAGATCGATCAAGCGGTGTTGTGATCTTAATGCGTGTGTCTTCATGTAACAAACGACCAGTATAAACTTTTGAGAAGCAGATTGACGTTCACGAGCTCATCTGATGAGCCCGTAATCTTACCGTCAGTAGCACACACACTAGACGATTTTGTCGTTGGCTCCAGATCCGGACTACCTGCGTAGAGAACCTAGGGGCCTAGCCATTTGTTTTTAAAGCTTAGCCAATGCGTCGTTGGCCATGGGTCTTGTTCAACTTGAACGAACATAGCTGGGTAGCTCTAAGTGTCTGCTTCAGCCGGGCATACGTTACGCTTCGTACCCGACATATTTGTCCGCAGTGACCTCGATCTATTTCTGCCATTTCCTCGAGCTCCGTCAAGGACGAAGCTGTGGTGTCGACTACCACTCGATCGTGTCCGGTAACTTCGTTAGCGACTGCTTCGAGCTGCACTGACCATGATCTATCAATCCACGAGACCAGCAAAGCAGGGCTTCGGGTTGCGGTATATTCAACAGTTGCAATTCCAAGCCTGCACTTGCCAAAAACGGCAACCAAGCCCACAGCCACCCAAAACACGAAACTTGTGACGGCTACAACTAGAGCCACGAACAACAGTGTCCTCGTTTGCCAAAGAAATCATAGGAACTCTCGCTAAAGCTCCACACATAGCTCACTTCCACTATTGAATGAACATACCAGACACTTCGGAAACCGGGCCCGCTAGCATCATACGAATAAGAACCCGATCAGTCTCCCATCATTGATTGCGACAACACGCATAGCTTGAAATCCACGCCACTGGACAATATTGGTGCATCGTAATGCATGTAGTGGGTCTCCGTAGTGCAGGTGCAACAATTCTGTTAGCACGAGCGGCAAATCCGATTGTAACACTACACTGTTCCAATCGCTAACCTTCTTGCTGTAGGATATCTCTCTTGCTCCAGTGGTCTTCCTCGCTTCAATCACCTTTTCCATCAGAACCCACAGCGACTGTGGCTATATAGAGACGCTAGTGACACCTTCTCACATGTGTCGCTTTCGCTCATCTCTGCTGCCGCCGGGATACCACTTTCGCAACTTTATCCAGAAAACCCTTCACTCGAAATAGTCCACGCAGCTTGTTAGCACTGGACAACCTCAACAAACGCCGAAGTCATTCAAAACCTAGCAATAACGCGACCACATTAAACAAAACGCCTTGAAACAAACAACAAATTGGCGGGATGGAAAAGTCAATCGGAATGCTGTCAAGGCTCTGTAGCTTGGCAGAGGCAAGTTTGTTGGTGAGCTTGCAAATGGAATGGAACACGATAGCCATTGACACCGAGCATGACCAGAAATGTGGCACGGTCGTTGACGAGTACCCACGAAGTGTCAAGCAACCAAGGACCTACAGTCGTACTGCACTCCACAACAGTCGCCACTTCAAACGTGGACATTCTCCCCACAGAGTGAATGGAGATTGTGAGGACGTCACGGAGGACGCCAGTAGCACTAGCGGAAGCACCAGCCCCAGAGCCTTTGAGAACTAGTGGATTTGGGTACTGCATGGAGGAGACACCAAAAGCGATTTCGTTGTCCTTGGTGTAAAACACCGGGTGGGCTTCGCCGACAAGCAGAGGCCGGATCGTGGCTTGGATCGTCGGGGATTTGGCCAAGTCGATCGAAGCAACGTAGTGAAGACGTTTGCCCTCCGACACTGCTGGCATGTAGAATTTCTTTTGGAATTCTTCGTCGTACGCCTCAAGTCCAATGACAATGTCGCCCACGTCCACGTCGTGAGACCACGCGATAGTACCAAGTACGCTATGCGGAATGAACGGCTCCACCCGAACTTCACTCGCGTGTATATGCACACCGAGAGCACGAGCCAACACCACAACTTTTCG